>JANPWX010017526.1:0-36201 GCA_024734555.1 Trochalopteron elliotii
CCCGATTTTCCTGAGGTGTTGCATCCTGGGATCTTTAATTACCATAAGGGGTGTTAGTGTAGGAGACGGGGGCAGGGCAGGGGTGAGATAGCCAGGCAGAGTAGAGAGGTGGAGGAGTCTTACGCTGCCATGGAAACAACATTCTTGCTTGACAGGTCATGATATATTACAAACATGAGTACAAAGAGTTTTTAACATCTAACTTTACAATTCTATAACTAATATAACTAATACTTTCTAAATTTATACTTTAACTTTTAGGAGTTGTTTTAAACTTTATTTTTCACATCTGGGTCGAATTTGACAACACCTGCACCCTGTTCTTCAGTTTTGGTAAGACCGGTCGAATTCAGAGAACATGGAGGGGGTTGTCTCCCAGGAGCAACTTAAAATCCTATCTGCACTACGTGTGGTGATGTCTGCACATCCTGCAGGCCTTTCTGAAAAGGAGCTGCAAGCTCTTCTTTTATGGGTTCGATGTAACTTTTCACATTGTGAAACCCATGTCCTATTTGAGCCGGCATTTTGGCAAGAAGCAAATAGAGAGCTCTATCACAGAGCAACAAAAAAGGACAAAACTGCAGCTAAGCTGTTGCCCGCAGGCAGAACCATACTAGAGGCCATTTCGCGTAGTGGCAAGGTAATTCCTCCTTTCCTGCAGCAGCGGAAGGCTGCCCAAGAGGAAAAAGGCAAGGTTTGGTCTGTCGGCCAACAGTCAGCAGCAGCAGGTCCTTCTGCCAGCCAGCAGCAGGCAGGTCCCTTATCTCCTACTGGGGATGGGGGAGGGGAGGGCCATCAACCCCCCTCAGTTGTGATAGCAGGGGAGAGCCAGCACTTCCCCCGGGTGAGACAAAGGAAGGCCAGCCGCTTTTCCCTGTGCCTGAAACCTCGACGCCAGTCCCGGAAAAATCAAAACTTATGATTCATCCCAGTGACCAGGATAAGGACATGCTTTCTTTCGAGGCACGTCCCGTGGGCATGGAACACTCGCCCCGGGGGGACAGGGAGACTTGGAACAGAGTCCACCTAGGAGTCCATTTACTCCCCCCCAAACACTGCGCGAAACCGCTCCACCACCCCTTCCCCCATCCGAGCAAGGACAGACGGGGCTGGGGGGAGGAGGAGTGTGGCAGACACCGGGAACACAGGGAAAACAACCCCAGATAGCACCGGCAGTGGAAGATAAGCGATCGGAGTCAGTTGCGCCGACAACAACCGCGCGACGGGGAATCCCTGTGCAGTGAAGCGGAGTGCGAGCGGGGGCAGCCGGAAATAGTACCATGTCATGACAGGGCGGATCGCGGGGCAAAACAATTCGCCGGTGAGCGGCGTGAATTTGCGGACTGCGGGACTGGAACGGAGGGGGAGGGAAAGCTCATGCCGGTAGCTTGACGAGGGGTGATAACGCAAGCTACGGGAAGCGGCACAGGACAAGCCGTGTCCGCATTGCAAAGCGCGGGCAAAGAGCCAGGATGGGCAACGCAGGCGCAGGCGCAGAGCTATGCACTGCAAACCCCAGAAACACTTGCGGCCGGTGTTGGCGCAAGCGCAGACTGAAGGGGGTGGAGCCCGAGCAGCAGCCTTGTTCCGGGTGGGACAAACTCCGATGGCGAGTGAAATGAGGCGGCCCCTGGGGGCGGGCCAAAAGGGGATGTCCCCCCGGGCACTGCATGGGCGGTGCAGGCAGAACCGGGCACTGCCGGGGCGGTGCAGGCAAAACTGGGCAGTGCCGGGGCGGAGCACGCAGGATCGGGGCAGGCCAGGGCGGTGCAAGCAGGAATGGGGTGTGGCCAGGGCGGAGAGTTTCTCCAGGGTGCCACCCCCTTGAGGCAAGCGCCCCGGAGCCAGACCCTGCCCACGAGCGGCAGTTTAGTACCAACGCAGCGTGCTTTCGGTGATTCAGAATTAGCTACTGCTTTCGAACATATGGGCGCGTGTCCAAAAATTGCCACAATGTTTCAAAAAGATCCAGAAATGGAGAATTTTTTTCAAGCACAGCGTCTTTTGTCGGAAATGATAGAAGAGATTGCAGACAAAATGGCCACTGACTGACAAGGTCCAGTTGTCAGGATTCCAGCGCCACCTAGTGGCGGGACTGTAAAATTACAACAGGCACACCAAATTCTACAGCCTACCACTGGGGCAGCAGCGCCACCTAGTGGCGAAACACCTACATTACACCAATTTTCCCCAATTATATATAAAAAGCAAGTTTTTTCTCCAAAGCAACAATTTCAACAACAACAAATACAGCCTTCGTCAACTTTAGAGGATCACGAAACAGCTCAACTACAACAACCATTGGATACAACTGACAACATGATTCATATTACTGCTTCTCAAGGTATTCCTGTTCGATCACCAGCAACAACAACTACTGGTCCTTCACTTCAACCTCACTCAATTTTACTATCCAAAGATTTTATGAAGGAATTTTTTCTACAATTTAAAGAAACAGCTTTGGAGTTCAGCCCGGATTCATCCACTCTGTGGGGTTGCAGGATTTTGGTTTTAAAAGTTTTAATAAGTTTAGTATAGTTTTAGTTACCCCATATGGGCCCCTTGTCTTGGAGTTTTCTCTTATCATAAGTTGATAAGGGTTTCTATGCCTCTCTGGTCTTTGCCCAGAGACTGTTTCCTATTGGTCCTCTCCCCATGATGATCCCTGCCCATCCTCTCCAATGTATCCTTCTTTCCTCTGTCCATCACTGAGTCCCTATCTCCAAGGTCCAGAACCTTCGAGGAGATTTGGCCTGCAGTTGGCAGATTCCCCCGAGACCCCTCCCCAAATTACCTTTGATTTGTTAGTAGTTAGGTAATTCAGTTGGCATTTGTTGCTTTGCTTTGTTTTATTGGTTCCTAGTTTGTACCCACCCCTTGAACCTGTCCTGGACAAAACCCCCCTGCAGCCCAGGTCCAGGGTCTCTCCTGAGGTGTCTGTCCTGAGGCACCGGGCCTGAGGTAAGGGGTTCCCCTGTGACCCCCGAATAAACCTCTGTTCCTCGAACCTCCGAGAGTCCCCTCTTTCATTTATACCACGGCCATGACAGTGAGAGTCGGGGTGCTGCTGAGCCAAGATCTCACAAATCAGTTCTGTTGTGGCGTATGAGAGCTACTGGGTGGTCCAGCCGAGCAGTGGGCTGACCAAAGAGATATGCACCCCAACAGCACTCCATTCCCTCAAGTGCTCCTTTCACCAAAAGGTAGCCAAGTTTCCCTTCAGCCAACTACACAGACTCCTTCTTCATTTACCTTTCGGCTACCTGATGGATCCCTCTTCTCCTTTGGTAGTGCTGCACAGGGATCACGTGCTGCACAAAAGCTCCAGGTTTCTGCTCCTCAGCCAGGAGGGATGACCTTCAAGAATGAAGGGATCACATCTCAAGAAGATGTGAAAAAGCAACAAATACAAGCAGATTCTGGAACGGAAAAAGCAACATCAGCATTGCAGTTACAGCAACTGATTCCAATTTCTGAAGACTCACAGATATCTGATGCACAAGCATCCAGTGCAACAGATTGGACTGAGATAAAGAAAAAAGCATTGAAAGAATTTAATGTGACAGGCACAAGAAGTTTAGCGTTGCCGGTGACTTATGATGCACAAGGCCAGAACCCAAGATGGGAGCGATTGGATCATGATGTGATCAAAGAACTTGTAAAAGCCATCTGTGATAGCGGATTGGGATCTCCGTACTTCAAACAACTTTTGAAGGCAACATTTAACATATATGATTTGACACTGTTTGATCTCAAGTCCATCACCTCAATGATCCTCACAGATTCACAGATTCTTATCTGGGAATCAAAATGGAGAAGAGCTCTTGAGGAGCTCAGGAGAAGATATAGAGGAGGACTGAATGCAGCATCACTGTAGCGCAAATGGCAGGTGATCCACCAGACGATGAGCCAGCTCGTCAAATTAGAGCTTTACCACGAGATGTGTTAACTGACATAAAAGAAGTGGCAAGAAAAGCAATCGTGCAGATTCCACTAGCAGAAGTTCCAGAAAGCATTTACACCGAAATAAAGCAAGGCCCTTCAGAATCTTTCTCCTCATTCATTGATTGTCTCACACAAGCAACAGACAGACAAGTCAATGATGAGGGAGCAAAGCCACATCTGGTTCGAAGTCTTGCATTTGCAAATGCCAATGCAGAATGCAAGCACATCATCAGCACGATGCCTGGTCAGCCTTCCTTGCCAGACATGTTAGAAGCATGCAGCAAAGTGGGAACTCCACAGCATGTGGCCTCAATCCAAGCAAGTATTTGGAGAGAACAGATGGAGAAAATTATCAAGCTCAAAATGAAAATCTTAAAGAAGCTCTTGCAGCTCTTCGACAAAGTAATTCTTCAGCTGCAGTGGCGACAAAATCTGGGGGAGGACACTGTTTCAAGTGTGGCAAACAGGGGCACTTCAAGAAAAACTGCCCAGAACATACAAAGACTGCAAACTCATCAGGTGTTTGTCCGAGATGCAGAAGAGGAAAGCATCAGGCAAGCCATTGCCATGCCAAGACAGATGTGGATGGAACACCTCTGCCTCTCTCGGGAAACTCCAAAAAGAGCGCGAATCGTCAACGCGTGACGACACAAGTAAAGGCGATGACTCAGAGCCAGATTCCACAAGTGGCACAGTTGTCAGGGAACGTCAATCCCATGCCCTCAGCAGGACAATCTACAGGATCCCCAGTGACCCAGACGTGCTGCCACCAGGGGCACAATGTGACTTGGCAGCTTCCAAAATAACATGTTTTCTGGATGAAAATCACGCAGAGATACCCACAGGGGTCACTGGAATTTCATGGAAGAGGCAAGACTTTCTGATCATAGGCAAGGACAGGAGCAGCATCCTTGGACTCATCATATATCCTTCAATTATTTCAGCAACTTGCAACGAAGAGTTGACAGTTTTAGCTAAGTCTCTTCGACCACCGTTGATCGTCCCCGAGAACACCTCAATTGCCAAAGCCATCGCATTGCCATTTCATGACGTGAAGCAAGCCATACCAGTGCTCTGGAGAGATGACTTTCCTTCGGGTGAGCACGTGGAAATTCATGCTGCATGGGTAAAACACCTAGGTCAAGATCGACCCATCATTAATTGCTCATTGACCTACGGCAAAAAGACGATCACACTCGAAGGAATGCTTGACACAGGAGCAGATGTCACAGTGATTTCACACATTTTTTGGCCCAGAGACTGGAGCTTGGTTGCACCCTTGAGTTCTCTTTCAGGTATAGGGGGAAGTTCCATTTGTCCGCAGAGCAAAAATGCAATTCTTGTTTCAGGACCAAGAGGAAAAACAGCAGTCATCCGTCCCTTCATTGTGCAAAGGCCCTTCACAGCATGGGGAAGAGACATCTTGGCACAATGGGGTGCGAGATTGGAACTGGATTTTTAGTGGGAGTCACTGTGGCACTTACCACTTTGAAACTGATCTGGAAAACAGTGGATCAGTGACCCCTTGAGCGAAAGAAGTTGAGTGCACTCAAAACTTTAGTCAAAATCAATTGGAAAAGGGACACATCAAACCAATGAACAGTCCCTAGAATTCTCCAGTGTTTGTTATCCGCAAGAAGGCCTCTGGTTCATGGAGATTGCTTCATGATCTCAGGAAGATCAGTGAGGTCATTGAAGAAATGGGACCACTTCCATTGGGACTTCCAGCTCTCTCAATGATTCCGAGAGATTGGCCGCTTGTGATCATTGATCTCAAGGACTGTTTTTTCAATATCCCACTTCATCCAGATGATGCTCCACGATTTGCATTCTCCGTCCCACGCATCAACAGACAGGAGCCTTTGCAAAGATATCATTGGGTGGTTTTGCCCCAAGGGCTCAAAAATTCCCCAGCAATCTGTCAATGGTTTGTGGCACGAGCTTTGTGTCCAGCACAGAAGAAGTATCTGGAAGCAAGGATCATTCATTACATGGATGATCTGCTCATTGCAGCGTCGACACAACAAGAGCTGCAGAAAGCTCATGACTGTGTGATTGCAGAAGTGCAAGGTGTAGGATTGGAAATCTCCACTTCAAAAATTCAGGAAGTTGTACCATGGAAATACTTAGGATGGAAGATCACAGAACAAACAGTGAGACCTCAGAAAATTCAGATCAGAGCAGAAATCAACAACCTGCAAGATTTGCAACAGCTTTTGGGAGAAATCAACTGGATGAGACCAATCTTGGGAATCACAAATGATGAACTTACATCGCTGTTCAGTCTTTTAAGAGGGGACTGCAACATCAAATCTCCCAGAACTCTCACACCAGAAGCTCAGAAAGCCCTTGAGAGAATTGATGAAGCCCTCCAACAGAGACAGGCACATCGTTTTGTAGAATCACTCCCATTCTTTCTTGCAGCGTTGGGAGAAAAAATACAATTGTATGGGTTGATTTTTCAGTGGGATGCGTCACAAACTGACCCATTGTTGATTTTAGAGTGGATTTTTTTATCTTACAGATCCCCGAGGACGATCCTCACAAGTTTGGAGATGACAGCTGAAATCATCATCAAAGCTAGGTCCAGGCTGTTGACAATGGCAGGCAAAGATTTTACAACAATTTACCTGCCTTTGAAAAAAGAATATTTTGATTGGGCATTGCAAAAATCATAGGATTTGCAAATTGCGTTGTTAGATTACCCTGGTACTTGCACAATTCACTTTCCAAGCCACAAATTGCTAAAAACAAAAATAAGTTTCAGGGAACAACCAAAAATAAGTGAGGTGCCATTGGACACAGTAACCATATTTACCAACAGCTCAGGAAAATCTCACAAATCAGTAATTACATGTCAAAACTTGACAACAAGAGAGTGGGAATCAAACATAAAAATAGTGCAAGGTTCACCACAAATTGTGGAGTTGGCAGCAGTGGTTCGAGCTTTTGAACTGTTTCCCCAACCCTTCAATCTGATCACAGATTCAGCTTATGTAGCCAAGTGGTCAGAAGGCTTGAAGGTTCACTTTTGAAGGAGGTTGACAATGAAGACTTATATTCATACCTACTTTGTATGAGGACTTTGTTACAAGACAGAAAACATAAATATTTTGTTTCCCACATCAGGGCGCATTCTTCTCTCCCAGGATTCTTAGCAGAAGGCAATGCACATGCAGACAAATTGGCCATGCCGATTTCAAATACTTTGCCAAACATCTTTGAGCCGGCAAAGTTGAGTCATGCATTTTTTCATCAGAATGCTCAGGTATTGATGGAAACTTTTCGCATTTCCAAAAGCCAGGCGAAAGAAATCATCAGTACCTGCCCAGATTGTCAGCGTGTACAGCCTCCTGCATCCACGGGAGCAGTCAATCCAAGAGGGTTGCACAGCCTGCAGTTATGGCAGACAGATGTCACCATATACCCATCTTTTGGGAAACTCAAAAATATTCATGTTTCAGTTGACACATTTTCAGGTGCAATTTTCGCATCTTTGCACACAGGTGAGACGGCACAACACACTTGTCGACACTTTTTACAAGCGTTTGCATCATTGGGTGTGCCTCAGGAAATTAAAACAGACAACGGTCCAACTTACACAGGGAAAGTGCTTGACAAATTTTTGGTATCCCATACTCTCCAACAGGTCAAGCAATCATTGAAAGGACACATCATACACTGAAAACCCTTTTGGACAAACAAAAAAGGGGGAGGTGGATGCAACACCACACATGCGCTTGAACAAAGCCTTGTACGTGCTGAACTTTCTAAATGGCTCTTTTACAGAGCCCACTCCGCCAATCATCAGACATTTCTCAGATAGTACAAAAGCAAAACTAAAGGAGAATCCTTTGGTTTTGGTCAGAAACCCAGACACAGGACAGATCGAAGGACCATTCAAACTAATAACTTGGGGCAAGGGTTGCGCTTGTGTCTCCACAGGAGCCGGACCGAGATGGGTGGCAGCAAAGAACGTGAAACCCTATCAAGTCCAAATGCAAGCAGACGTGGACCCCAAGGCTGGAAACAGAGACACGGGCACACAGACCTGAGCGGGTGTCGAGACAGCGGACGTCTCTTCGTTCTATGTGCCAAAAAGACTCTGGGATTTGGGTTTTCTTTGGGACTTGGGTGGTGGTGCATTTCAGGGATTCCCACGGGAAGAAGGCCTTTGATAACACACATGTGCCTCATTTTCTCTTTGGTTGCCTTGAGCGATGCGACAGTTTGGCCCATGGTTCAACCCAAAGAGAATGTTTGGGAAACTCTGGCCAATGCCTCAGGGTTGGACACCATCTGTTTGACACACTCAAGACCAGGGAAGCCCTTTTTGACATGTTTAGTGGGGTTGCCAGTGAGCAAATGGCCGATTCCAGAAAACATCCCTCCAACAGTTTCAAAGGTCATTTTAAATCCAGTGGACCAATGGGATGTTTGGACAGAACTCTTTCCTGTGGCTCCTTTTGAACCTCAGGAACTGGAAATTCTTGGATCAGTCAAAACGAATTTTTGTGTGGAATTCAATCGTTCTGGAGTGGCAGAAAATAAAACAATAGACGTCACTCCAAATCACATAATTTACAAAAATGCATCATCTTGGTGTAATTACACTAAGATGTTGGACAAGCCATCCAACCATGTTCCAGTGCAATTGCCAAAAGGAATCTTTCTCATTTGTGGGGACAGAATTTGGCCCGCAATCCCTGCAAATGTCAAAGGTGGTCCATGCAGCATTGGAAGGCTTTTATTGCTAACACCCAACATAACATTGCTGAGAGAACAAAAACATAGAGGGAAAAGATCTATCCAACAATATGATCCAAAATGTGATGATGATGTTCACATATGGACCAAGGCACAGAGAATTGCGACTGCAATCTTTTCACCACATGTGGCATCAGCAGCAGCCTTGAAACAATTGGATCACTTGGCTTGTTGGCTGAGCAAGCATGCCCAAGCCATTTCTGAGTGACATGTTAATAGATATTGACGATGTAAAATGAGCAACCCTCCAAAACAGGGCAGCAGTTGATTATCTTTTGCTGTCACACGGGCATGGGTGTGAGGAATTTGAGGGGATGTGCAGCATGAACTTGTCGGATCATTCCAAGTCCATTCATGAGAACATCAAGCAATTGCGAGAGTGTGAACAAA
This sequence comes from Trochalopteron elliotii, assembly GCA_024734555.1. Classification (NCBI taxonomy): domain Eukaryota; kingdom Metazoa; phylum Chordata; class Aves; order Passeriformes; family Leiothrichidae; genus Trochalopteron; species Trochalopteron elliotii. Next base: position 9,103 of record JANPWX010017526.1, read on the forward strand.
ATGGAGAAGTAACTGGGTCATGGTTGAATGGCATTCTTGATTTTTTTGACCTTTCACAATTGTGGAAGGACATTTTGAAAACAGGTATATGTATTCTATTGGGGTTTGTAATTCTTTTCATGGTTGTGCTGTGTTTGCTTCAATGCATGCGGCGAATGATGGACAAAGGTGCCAAAGAGGTGTTTTTGGTGCAAACAGGAGGGGGAGATGTTGGAGTCCAGGGCATCCCTTTGGATGATCTGGGACCCGAGGAAGAGAGTTTGAACCCTGGACAGGGGGGTGTGAAGTCGGTCCAGGGGGGTTGGAGACCTTGGCACACAGCCCAGAAAGGCACCGAGTTTGATTTTAGTCCATGGGAGAGGCTTCCAACACTGAGAAAAGAATTACAAACCTCAAGGGTGTGAAAATAGTAGCTTAGCACAGCACGGGGTGAAAAATTTTGTAGTTTTAGGATTCTTAGCATAGAGGTAAATGGGGGACAAGATGGAGGATTTAGGGTGTTGCCCTAGGTTCTTCTCCTTCTTCCTCGTCCTCCATCTTCTGAGGTACTGATGACACAAAGTAGTGAAAAGGGATTGGGTTAAGGTAGAAATGACCTTTCTAGTATAGGTACTAGACATTGGTACAACATAGTAAATAATGGACACGTTGTTATCTGTATAAGAGCAAAGCAACGCCCCATTGGTGGGCAGTCATCTCGTGTCCCAGCCGCTGTTCAGACCTCAGCTGGGTGCGGAGAAAATTCTGAGATATCAAATAATGAACAACACGAGAAACCTGAAAACAAAGCCTTGGAGACTCAGCTTTTTTCACGTGACACGGCTCAGGGCTTTTAGAGGGCCAAGGACTCTTAACAGCCGGAATCTTGGGTGAGAAACCAAACCCGAGAGGATTGCTGCTGCAAAAGCTGTAAAAATGCTAGACAATCTAGGGTGCTGGCTGAGTAGGAAAACCAATGCTACGTCTCAGGCACTGAGCTGCTGACAGATGTTGATAGCATCAGGCATGTCTCCCTGCAAAATAGAGCTGCAATAGACTTCCTGCTACTAGCCCAAGAACATGGTTGCGAAGATTTCAAGGGCATGTGCTGCATGAATCTTTCAGACCACAGTGAGTCCATACACAAGAGTATCCAGATCTTCAAAGAAAGAGTCAAAAAATTGCAAGTAGAAGATGACAGACATTGGTTCAATGGACTCTTCAGAAAAGGGAATTTATCTGTTTGGGCTCTATCTTTATTCAAAATAAGTTTACTTATCTTTGTAGTTGTTGTAATGCCTCTGTGAAAACATACTTAAGAAGAAAATCAAAGCAAAGTGGGGGCACAGGTTTGGGGGCCTGAGAGAATTTTAGCCTGCTTAGCAGCTGCTAACATTTTCCCAAGGAAAAGTTTCTCAAGAAAGCTTTTTCTCAAAACAATCTTGGTAAACAACTATCCTTTCTCAAAACAATCTTTGTCCAGCTGGTGTTTTCTGTTTCTCTAGTTTAACCAATGGCATTAGAGAGGTGTCATTCCTATTCACCAATCATGTTAAGTCTGTATCGGAACACCTTATAAAAGGTAGTAAGAATTAGACAATAAAAGCCTTCTTTTTCTATACCTTTTGCCTTCTGAATTATTTGGAGTCTTTCGTGTCCTACAGCCACATCTGGTGACCTCTGATTGAACTGCAGCTGCGGGACAAGGTACCATAATTTACCCTGATCCTAGAAAGAGGTTTTTGGTAGTCCCGGACACACGGGTTTTTGCCTGCTTGCCTTCCTCCTTCATTGAGGAAGTGAATTTTAATCGCTGGGACACGTCCCCCAGTGAGACACAAAATGATCATTCCTACATTAGCTCCAGCGGATGACTTGATACTAGAAATGTGGCAAGATATTTTACAGTGTCACGCAGTGGACATTTCCAGAGACCATTTTAAGCCATTGTATCTTTGGGGAAAGGAAGGTGGTTTTTTTTCTAGTGCTGAAAAAGAGATATCAAAAGAATTATGGCAGTCAGTAGGGGACAGCCTGTTGGAGTCTCTGTACTCTGGAAATTTAGAAGGGGCAAGTTTGATTGTGTCTTGGAAGAAATTCATCACACTGCTTTAAAATTACTGAGAAAACTCTAACTCCGAGATTTTGACCGAGGAAAAGGTCTCGGATTTTGGTACTGTGGGGGGAGCAGAGACTGATTTGGACTATGTTCTTGTGGACATTGAAACAATAGAGGCTGGGACAGATTCCAAACCTGGCTGCGCTTTGGGTGTCTTCCCTCCCATCCAGCCCAGCGCTCTGCACTCGGTTCGTCTTTCCCATTGCGGATCCGAGCCTTTGATGGGGGATTTGACTCCCTTGCAGGGGGTCCCGGGCGGCCAGAGGGAGTGGGAGGGGCTCGGGGCCTTCGGGAGTCTTCCCCACCCCGCTCCGCAGGCGCCACTCCACTCTGCACTCGGGGGGCTGGGGGCAGCAGGATGCAATCCGTTCTCCATGCTTTGCCCGTGGTAGACGGGAATGAAAAGCTGGCGGCTCGGTCCCTGTCGGTGGAAGAGCCGGGACCACAGAGGACAATTTCTGTGGTTTGTCCGAACTGTGGGGCTTCTGTGCTGTTCCCTCTCCCCCCCCCGCAGAGCATTTCCCCATGTCGATCGGGGAGGGGTCGGTCCCTGTTTCCATGCCAACCCTCAGGTCGCAGGCAGGTCTGTGCCTGTTGCCCAATCAACCCCCGCCAGCAGAGGGGCTACCAGAGCCCTGGCTGGTTCCTCGCTGTGGTTTGTAGGAGATCCCACCGCACCTTCGCAGTCGGCAGGAATGCCAGTGGGTGTGGTCTCTGTCGACTTCCTGTCAGACCCAGCCCCTGTGGAGGGCCGGCCCACTCCTCTCCATCCAGTGCGAGCCGTGCCTCCAGTGGGCCCCTGTGCCACACCTCCCCCTGCACCGTCTTTTTTTGCAGCGCCAGGCGCGGGCAGTGTCGAGTCTCTGCCGGCCCCGCCTCCCCCCGCGCCGGGTCTGGATGCACAGCTTGGGTCCTCATTTGCCATGGGGTCCGCTGCACAGGCATCTCTGGCCAGTGGCTCTGTGTGGACCTGATATTTTCTGAGCTTGAGAACTGCTATCTCTTCCCAAGGGAAACTTTTCAACAGTTTTCTTTTTCCCAAAACAACCTTGTGTAAACAATATTCCTTTCCCATAACAAAAGGTGTTGTTTGCTATTTCTGTTACTTAGCCAATAGGAGAAGTGTCAGTCCTATGGACCAATAACATGCCTTCTTAGCCAAGCATGTTATAAAAAGGCTGAATAAATTGTAAATAAAGCCTTCTAATTTCTACTGCCTTCTAACTAGAGTCAAGCATCTTTATTTCATGTCCTATTGCGACAGCTCTGTACCACAGGCATCTGCAAACCCCACCGTAGCTGGCCCAGCTCCTGTGGCAGCTGCCACAGCCCCGCACTCCCCACCCCCCGGTGGTCCCGGGACTGCCACATCTGCAGTCCCTTCGGTATTCGCCTTTGGGTCAGGCGGCGACACAGCCATCCTGTGGCAGGCGTTTGGTTGGAGCAGAAGCACTCATTGCACGCTTCCTCTGTGCCAGGTTACGGTTTGCCCCAGGGACCCCAGGCATTTCTGGGATCAAGTGAAAACCAAAGCTTTGCAAATGGGGGACTGGGACTTGGTAGACCATCTCGTGGGTTCTGGAGGTGGTCTTCCCGGTTCTGCAGGTGCTGGAGGGGACATGGTATCTGGTGCTATGGAGGTGGACCCCAGCCAGCTGTCTGTCCCTGCTCCTGTGGCATCTATGGAGCTGGACCAAAGGGATGATGTCACCTTGCAAGGAGGTATCCAGGCTTTTCCTGTATTTAAGGCTTATCCTAATTCAGGACAGTCTGACAGTCATCACGTCATATCGTGGAACGCTCTGCTGGACCTTCGAGATAATGTGGCTAAATATGGTCTGGGTTCTTCTGAGGTAATGCAGATGAATAGAGTCATCAATGCTGACCTGTTAGCACCATATGATATCAGACACCTGGCTCAGGTGTTGTTTCAACCTGTCCAGCTTGAAGTTTTCAAAGCTAATCGGAGGCAGCTGGCTATAAGGGTAGCAGCACAGAATAGTCAATTATTTCAGCAGGACCCCAGGCGTGGGGTTGGAAGTGATCAGTTGACAGGCGTAGGCGATTTTGCTAACCCTGATTTTCAGGCTACCTGGAATCCTCATGTGCTGGACCAGTGCCAGAAAACAGGCATGTCAGCACTGATAAAAACCATAGAATTGGCTGCTCCAAAACAGAGATTTGTAACTATAGTCCAAGAGTCAAAAGAGTCTTTTCTGCAGTTTGTTGAAAAGCTTTCTGCATCTTTGGAGAAGCAGGTGGAAGATGAAAATTTGAGAGCACTCTTGCTCAAACAGCTTGCAAAAAGCAACTCCAATGCAGATTGCGGGAAACTTATTGAGGCCCTCTCTGGGGATCCTTCTTTACCAGACATGGTTCAAGCTTGTGCTAATGTAGGCACCACAGATTATAAGATGGCTGCCTTGGCTACTGCTATACAGTCATCCTGGAAAGGGCCTAAGGGCAGACAGCAGAAACAGGTGCACAAGCAGCTAAAAGCAGGGAAAACAAAAGTAGAAAGGAAAAACTCCCTCGTTTTTGTGCAGTCAGTGTGGAAAGCCAAACCACTATGCAGAGGCTTGTGTGGCAAAACTCCATGCCAATGGTCAGCCTTTGCCAAGTTTGGGAAACGGGAAGCCGAGAGCTCAGGGGAAGCGCATGCAGACACAAACACTTCCCCAGGTCCTGATGCCGACGTAGGCCTGCTTAGCCAGCTTACAGCCAGCACACATGGCTCAGCCAGAGTTGATGTCTGCACAGCAGCAACAGTCATCTTAGACTCTTGCAAGGTACACAAAGTTCCCCTGGATGCCTTTGGACCCCTGGCTGAGGGCAAAAGTGCCTTCCTCTTAGGGAGGTCGAGTGCCACCCTTCAGGGTATTATTGTGCATCTAGGACTTATTGATGCAGATTTTACAGGACAAATTTGTGCCATGGTTTCCACACCCACTCCCCCATCACTATCCCGGAAAAAACTCGCATTGCTCAACTTGTGCCTTTTAAGTCTTCTGGTTCTAGGACAGAGGACCTGTGTCGAGAGGACGGCTGCTTCGGATCTACTGGTCTGCCTCAAGTTCACTGCACTGCAATCCTGTCTGACAAACATCCTGAAATGCTGTGTACCCTGTGCCTCCCCGGTGCCACCCCATCAGAAATTCACCTTCGAGGCCTGATGGACACTGGCGCAGATGTGATCATCCTCTCCTTTTCTGCGTGGCCTCCACAGTGGCCTCTGGATCCTGTGGAGTCGCCCATGGCGAGATTGGGTGGAACGGCGCAATGCTGCGTGAGCCAGCAACCTGTGCTAATCACAAACTCAGAGGGACAGTCAGCTATGGTTCGACCTTATGTCACTGTAACTATTGCCAACCTTTGGGGGCGGGATGTACTGGCGGCTTGGGGGGTACAGATTGGGACGAATTTTTGATGGGGGCCACTGTGCTGAAGGGCAAACAGTGTCCTATGCCTCCTTTACGGATCACTGGTGGACAAACCCATCTGGGAGAACCAGTGGCCCCTCCCTGAAGAAAAACTAGTCACCCTTCGAGAACTGGTTCAGGAGCAATTGGACCAGGGTCATCTTGAGTTTTCTACCAGTCCTTGGAACAGTCCTGTCTTTTGCATCAAAAAGAAATCTGGGAAATGGAGGTTGTTACAAGACCTCCGGAAAGTCAATGCCCTGATGGAAAGCATGGGGACGCTGCAACCTGGTATGCCATCGCCCACCATGCTTCCTGCAGATTGGCCAGTTCTCATTGTTGATCTGAAGGATTGTTTCTTTACAATTTCTTTGCATCCTGATGATAAACTGAAATTTGCCTTCACAGTGCCAGCAATTAACAATGCTGAACCTGCACAGAGATATCAATGGACAGTCTTGCCGCAAGGCATGGGCAATTCGCCAGCCATTTGCCAACGGTATGTAGCCTTGGCCTTGTCTGGAGTTTGTAAGCAATTTCCTGATGCCCATTTCTATCATTATACGAATGATATCCTGGTGGCAGCATCCACTCAGGATGGGCCGCTGAGGATACAGCCTCAGCTGCTCAATACTTTGCATTCTTATGAGCTCCAGAGAAGGTTCAATAGCAACCTCCCGTGGAAATATTTGGGAGTCAAAATTTTGGAACAAACAATTCAACACCAAGAGGTGCAATTTGTGCATTCTGTTAAGACACTGAATGATGCACAGAAATTGATGGGTGTCATTACTTGGTTAAGTCCGTATTTGGGACTGACCATGACACAACTGTCTCCACTGTTTGATCTATTAAAGGGGGATGCTGATTTGAAGTCACCTCGCACATTGACCCCTGAAGCACAACGAGCGCTGGAGGAGGTTCAGCAATGTGTTTCTGCTTGTCAGGTTTATTGAATTGACCCCTCTGTTGATGCCACTGTTTTCGTTACCACTCCAGACATACATCCTAGAGGCATCATTGGCCAATGGAGTGACAAATGGTCTGATTCCTTGCACATTTTGGAATGGGTCTTTTTGCCCCATCAGCCACAAAAGACGGCATCCACATTGTTTGAATTAATCGCTCGCCTGATAATCAAATGCCGGCAAGGGTGTTTGGAACTGATGGGAGCGGATCCCGCAAAGATCATAATCCCGGTACAGCAGGAAGACTTTGACTGGAGCTTTGCAAACAGTGTTTCTCTGCAGAGTGGTCTGGAAAACTTTTCAGGGCAGATGACTTATCATCTGCCCAGCCACAAGCTACTGCAGGTGGCGAAGTTAACTAATTTTTCTTTGCAGCCCAAAAATAGTTGGGAGCCAGTACAAGGACCCACCGTCTTTACTGACGGTTCGGGAAGAACAGGAAAAGCCACTGTTACTTGGCAGGATGGATCTGAGTGGCAGGAGCTGGAAGGTCATGAGGCTGGCTCAGCCCAATTGGTTGAATTGAGGGCTGCTGTCATGGCATTTGAGCAATTTTGAAAAAAGTAAGCAATGCTACTTTGTTTCATTTGCTGAAAACCTTGTGGTGTGCCATTCAGGCCCGGGTTCATCCATACTACATTCTGCACGTTAGGAGCCATACCAATCTGCCAGGTTTCATAGCAGAAGGTAATGCCAGGGCTGACAAGTTGGCTAACCCCGCGTGGGTAGCACCTCAGCCTGACACAGTCGCGCAAGCCAAGGCATCACATAAATTCTTTCATCAGAATGCACATACTTTGCAAAAGCAGTTTCAGTTGACCCCAACTGAGGCTCATGACACTGTCAATTCTTGTGATGACTGTCACGCGCTTGCTGCATCTTTACTGGCAGGGGTAAATCCCAGAGGCCTTGAGGCCTTGCAGATTTGGCAGACAGATGTCACCCAAATTGCCGAATTTGGCTGACTCAAATATGTGCACTTGTCTATCGACACTTTCTCTTCTGCTATGTGGGCCTCTGCCCATACTAGAGAAAAAAAGTCATGATGCCATTGCCCACTGGAGGCAGGCTTTTGCTGTTTTAGGCATACCTTCTACTGTGAAGACTGACAATGGTCCTGCTTATGCCTCTCAGAAGGTGTGGCAGTTCATGCAGTTGTGGGGTATTTCACACAAATTTGGTATTCCGCATTCTCCAACTGGTCAAGCTATCGTTGAACGCGCTCATGGTACTTTAAAGCGGGTTCTTGAAAAACAAAAGAGGGGAATGCCGGGTGAAACCCCGCACAGTCGATTGGCAAAAGCTTTGTATACAACCACCTTATGGCGCCGCAGAATTCAAATAATCCTGTCATTTTGAACCATCACTTTTTGTTGCAGGCTTCGGACGAGACACATCAGCCTCAAGCAAAGGTTCGGGTGCAAAATTTAACCACCAAGCAGTGGGAAGGCCCATATGAGCTTTTCGCTTCAGGTCATGGGTATGCATGCGTATCCACAGATACTGGGGTACGGTGGGTACCTGCAAGGTGTGTTTGTCCTGACCTGCAACGGCAAAGGCAGAATTGGGCCAACAGGCAACCTTCAAACTCTGACCAGAACAAAAGTCATCAAGTGGATGAACCTTCGAGTGATGACCCAGATGCAGAAGATGCGGGTGACCACTCAGATGGTCCCTCCACAAGCAGACACTGAACATTTTGCTTTTTTTCGGTTCTACCTTGGGGGCTTGTGCTAAGAATCTCTCTGACTACATCAAGTCAGTACCCAGTTGAGGTTCTGTTTGACTGTTTCCTGAAGGAACCTCTTTGGGCTGCACTTGTTCTGCTTTCTGCAAGGGCCCTGCAGAGAGGGGAACAAGTGTTGCTTTCTTTTTTCTTTTTTACAGAAAAGGGTGAAATGTGGGCCTGAGAGAATTTTAGCCTGCCTAGCAGCTAACATTTTCCCAAGGAAAAGTTTCTCAAGAAAGCTTTTTCTCAAAACAATCTTGGTAAACAACTATCCTTTCTCAAAGCAATCTTTGTCCAGCTGGTGTTTTCTGTTTCTCTAGTTTAACCAATGGCATTAGAGAGGTGTCGTTCCTATTCACCAATCATGTTAAGTCTGTATCGGAACACCTTATAAAAGGTAGTAAGAATTAGACAATAAAAGCCTTCTTTTTCTATACCTTTTGCCTTCTGAATTATTTGGAGTCTTTCGTGTCCTACAGTGACAGGTTTTTTTCCTAGCCAGAGAAGAGGAGGAGGTGAGAACATGTGTGGGAAACAACATGGAGACACCAAGGTCAGTGAAAAAGGAGGGGAGGAGGTGTAGCAGAATTTCTTAGGGAAGGTGGACATGATCTGTATTTGGACTGTGATTGAATCACCCAGACTGGGCCCCAGAGTTAAGGCCTGTAGGAGTCGTGGCACAGCTGGTATTTCAGCTGCCAAGTCTGTGGCGCAGTAAGAAATTACACCCCCCATGCCCTACCTCTGTGTGCTGCTGGAATAGGTGGTAGAGCTGGATTGGAGGAAAGGATGTGGGGGAAGGTGCTTTTAAGGGCTTATTTTACTTCTCATTATCCTGCTTTGATTTTATTAGTTTAATAAATTCACTTTATATCTCCTAGTTGAGCCTGTTTTGCCCTTGATGGTAATTGATGAGTGTTTTCCCCCAGTCCTTATCTCAACCCATTAACCCTTTGTTAAAATTTTCTCTCCTCTGTCCAGCTGCAGAGGAGTGAAGTGAGCAGGTTTTGAGTGCCTGACATCTGCCAGGCTCAAACCTTGACAATTTTTGGTGAAGAATGTGGGCAGTCCATGAGGATTTTGAGATAAGGATACTAATTGGGAGAAATAATGGACAAAACAAGTGAAAAACAGTGATACAGTGTAGATAATCAAGGGGTCAAACCTCAACAAGGGGGTAGTCTGTTCCTAATACAGAGACTCTGGGCTGTACTGGTGGGGCGTGGGACATTTCCTCTTTAATTTCCTCTTTTAAATTCTGGAGATCCTCAGTCAGTCTTCCCACAGACAAGATGTAAGCCCATAACAGGATGGAGATAGTTTCTTCATATAGCTAGAGTCTGGTAACTAGAGTTTCCACTTTTTGTTCTACTTCCTTCTATGACATTGCTTCCAATGAGTTGGCATATGATGCTGGCACATTCCATAGGAATTTCTGCTATATGCTTTTTGTATACTGGATGTCATCTGGATTATTAGGGAATCACTTGTTTTCTGAAAAGATTATCTTCAGCACAGCTAATTCTCTCAGGTATCAGATACCTTGCTCCATGGTGTGCCACCTGTCTCTGCACTAAAAGGTCATCTTTGCAAGGATACCTTTCCCTCACACTTGACAGGAGTCACCTCCAGAGGCTGAGAGTTTCTGGTCTTTTCCTGATCAATACCCACATCCTGGGACAGGGATCCCAGTTGCTTGACTTCATTACCATCCAGTGTCACCATGGGCTGCGAGATCTCAGCATCAGAGCATCCAAGTCAATCAGGGCTCACCTGACTGCTGGCTGAAATCTTTCCACATATCACTCAGCTCACCCAGGGATAGGGATTGGGTGATTATCTCTGGCCCTGTCTTTTCCACTGGTTGTGAGGTTCTGGCTTCCTCTTCATCACTCACAACGCAAACTGATTTGGTCTTAGATTTCTTCTTCTGAATAGTGGTGACGATTCTGGCTTGGGTTGTCCCTCTGGTTAAGCTGCAGTTGGAGTGGACACAGTTCCTGTTGATGTGCTTTTCTTCCCCTCTCCCTAAGGGTGCTGTCTAGCAGTGTCTGAAAAATAGTAGCCAGGGCTCAGCACAGTGCACTAAGTTGCTTGTCTCTGGAACTGCTACAGCATTTTTCCTTCACATATCTTATCACTTTAACAGGATCCTGTAGTTGTTCAGGGACTAACTTCCAAACCATTGGAGTAGAGAAACTCTCCAAATACTGGCCCATGTCCTCCCACACTGCATGCCACTCATGACTATCCACCCCCGGGGCAGGTCTCTGGAAAACCTCCCTAGGAATCTCTTTCTTGACTCAACATGACGTAGACTGTACTGTCTCTAAACATCTTGTAGACTGTACTGAGGAAACATGGCAGACATAGCAACATAGAATATGATGTCTTTAACATACAAAGAGAATTTTCAAAAGTTGTTGTAGCAGACCTGAAGAAGGAGAAGGGGGCAAAAGGCTGGGAAAATCATCCCTTCCTTTTCCCCCCACAGACTGGATATGATTGTTAATGCCCAGAGGTAACAGCCAAGGCCAGGACAGGAGAACAAGATTGAATACACACCCCAAATGACCCCCATTGCCCTCGATGTTATCATGCCATAAACTGATATCACATAGTACAGAAACAAAGCAATCCTGATCCCTCTCCCTGCTTTGAAAAAGGTCACAGAGTGCATATATGGGAGTATACAGGGTTAGGTAACATTCACGTTTGCCTAATTCTGTTTTGCCAAATTTAGTGTAGTGGTTTAAGTGTCTACCCTCTTTTACCTCTGGGAGATAGGATTTGAGAGAAAAAGGCAAAACAGGCCCTAACTTAAGGTAAACAGATAGTTTATTAACACACACTAAGGAAAAATAAAAAGGAAAAAAAAAAAGAAACTTCTAAACCAACCCTTTCCTCCACCACAAACTGTTCACTTTCCCACACAACATAGAGAGAAAGTTATGATTTTCAGTCAGTTGCAACCATTTAAATATAATCTTGCATCACTTTGGGAGAGGAGTCTCTCTAGAGTTTCATGGAGACACATGCCACAAGAAAAGGTCTGGTGGCTCTCAATGTCACAAATCTGCAACTGCCCAGTATTTTGCAGATATGTGCAGTCCCACCCGTTTAGCAGTTTCCTAAGATGCTTATAGGCTTTAGCATATTTTGGGGTACTGTTTTAAGAATGCTTCTTTTAGTATATAAAAAAAGATTCTCTTTTTCTATCTCTAAAACTGTCTCTGTCTTAAAAGAAATAGAGACTTCCTTTTAACCCAGGAGCCAGGGCGTCAAAATTACTTTCTCTCTAGAATGATCTTAGTCTCAAAAGCTGAGACCTCTTTATTTTACCCCAGGAGCCAGGGGGCTTACTCTATTCAAATTCTCAATTAAATCTCAATTATATCAATACATAAAACCTTTGGCTAGAACCTGCATTCTCCCAAACAGCATTATGATATTACAAAAAATAGTCTATTTCTCATGATTTACACCAGTCCAGCTAAAAATGTCCACTTCCTCCATCCTTTCTTCCAATAGTTTTTATCAGTTCTTTCACTGACTTTGTTACCAAAGGGGGGTGGGAGAAATTAAATAATGAAGTAGTAGTAGTCATGCTAAGGCTTGAAGATTGCCCTATTAGAAGCAGGCCCGAATCCTGGGAATGTGCCATGGGAATGTACTGAGGTTCCTGAGACTTAAAAGGCTTAGCTAAGAACAGAACAGGTAGAAATTGTTAGATGTTTCCATGAGATTAAGTTAAAGTATAACGTAGCCATGGGTATCTGGTGGTGGGAGTTTGACCACAGGAGCTAAACCATAGTCTTGGAGCAGACAACCATGTGAAATTTATGACTTCAAGGAGTGTAATTTGATTTTGATATATGTATCTATTGTAACTTGGGATGTGGGGTTTTGCACGTATGTTGATGAAGTAATCAGTTGTAAAAGGATATAAAAGCTGATTGTAAAATGAGGGTCTTCGGGATTCTGACTTGGGACGCTAGTCCTCAGGTCCCCGGGCCCCAATAAAGCACCGCATAAATCAACTCTGTTGGTTTGTGTTTTACTCTGGGTATCGGGCAACAGTTTTCTGGCGACCGCGGCAGGACTCCGGAGGTTGCTGGGGCGGTTCGCGAGCTGATCCACTCCACGCCGGCACCAGGTGATTTCTGGGGAGACATCAACCCGTGCCCAACCCCGCGCCTGACGGACGACTGTGAGAGGTAAGCCCGAAAAGATGGTTTATTCCTTGGTTTGGGTAAGCCTGCCGAATAAGACGAGGCAGTGATCCTCGCACGGTTGGGCAAAAGATGTCTAAAGGTTGGCGAGCCTAGGCCCTGGCCGTCAGACGTGGCGAAAGCTGCGCAGGACCAGTACTTGCCACTCGCAGTGACGAGCAAGGCAAGAATAGTGGATTATAGTGGATTATAGTGGACTATTGGTAACTGAATTGTGGTGTAAGAGTGAGAGTGAGTGTGTGTATGATGATGCCATTTAAAACGTTCAAAGCATTAACTAGCACTAATATAGAAATAAATGATGATTCGCGTCTAGGATGTTTATTACAGCATTGGAAACAAGGTACTTTTGGTCAAGAAATGAGTAAAAGGAAATTGATTGATTACTGTAATTATATTTGGCCCATGTATGAGACTGAAGGAATGCAATGGCCCAGGAATGGTACTTTGAACCCTGATATCATTACTCCTTTGATGCATTATTTACAAGATAATGAGAAGTGGGATGAGATACCATATTTGGATTTGTTTTATTACCTGAAAGAAAAGCCTGAGTGGCAGAAGGAATGTGGTATAATGGTATTGAAATCTGTAGATGATGAATGTGTGGGATGTAAAGAATGGAAAAAGTGTAAAGAGTGCTCGGTAAAGTTTACAGAACCTGAAGAGGATGTCTCAATGCTGGTTCCCCCAGTAGCAGCGTTGACCCTCCCCAGTGCACCCCCGTTAGGGAAGGATGATGAATTAAGGAAAGAAAGGGAAGCAGGGACTGAGGAAACCATACGGGAGGAAACAATTGCGCCACGGAGTCCATTATGGGAAAGGACTCGAAGGGGGCGGATGATGGAGAGGGGACGAGAAAGGGAGAAAGAGAGGGAGGTAAATAAACCCCGTTTAATGGCCCCATTACGAGAGGCGGTGGCAGGTCCCGAGGGGGAGAAGGTTATGGTAAAGGTCCCATTTTCCCCTAATGATTTGATGATTTGGAAACAATCAGCGGGGACATATCGGGAAGATCCGGAGCTCGTGGCTCGAGTGATTAAGATGGTGATTAAAACTCAGAATCCCGATTGGAATGATTTGCAGGTTTTGCTTGACACCATTATGGACTCTACGGAAAAAGAGATGGTGTTTAAGGCAATGACTGAGCGGGCTTGAGACATGGTTCGGTTGCGATTGGCAGGGGGCAATGTGAATGATTTGGTACCAAGGGAAGACCCAGAGTGGAACCCAAATTCAGGGGAAGGGATGCGAAGACTTAGAACTTATGAAGAGCTGGTGGTGGAAGGAGTGCGAAATGGGATACCTAAAACCTTGAATTGGTCAAAATTGTATTCGGTTAAGCAGGAAAAAAGTGAGTCGCCCCCAGCTTTTTTGGAAAGATTAAAGGAGACTGCCCGACGATACACAAATTTGGATGTAGAGGGGGAAGCGGGAAAATTGCAATTGGCATTGATATTTATGGGACAGTCTCAGGAGGACATTTGTAAGAAGTTGCAGAAATTAGAGGGGGAAGAAACTAGGGACCTAGAAAGGTTGTTGGAGGTGGCATGGAAAGTCTATAATAACAGAGAAAAGGAAACAATGAAAAGGCAGCAAGCAAGTATGCTGGCAATCTTACAACAGGTAACGAGTGGAAATTCTAGAGGGGGAAACTCCAGGGGAAGAGGACAAGGTCGGGGCCGGAGAAGAGGGGGAGGAAATCCAGCATCGGTTGCGGGGAGAGGATTTGGAAATGGTATAATGGGACAGGGAACAACTAGGTTGGCATGGAATCAATGTGCTATATGCAAAAATAGAGGCCACTGGAAAAATGAGTGTCCACTTTCCCAGGGTGGAGGGAATGAGCAGGGACAGGGACTAAATCCTTTCTGTAATAATCCACAAGAGGTCGCACAAGCCTTTATGATGGGGAGTTACCACAATCAAAATCAAAGCAGCTGACTAGATCAGGATCTGAAAGTGATAATTGAGGTGGGGGGGGAGCCCAGACAATTTAGGATAGATACTGGAGCTACACATTCTGCTTTAAATACACTAATGGGACCCTTAAGTGATTCTACTATCCAGGTGGTGGGGGTTATGGGACAGGTAGAGGAAAGGACGTTTCTACGCCCATTAGATATAAAATTTGGGGGAAAAGAATTTGACCATCAATTCCTGTATATGCCTGTCCTGGGTTGTGGTGTAGAACGTGCACGGAGTATTCTACCACCATCTTCATGAACTGTGGAAACCAATTGCTGAAGCAGCATTCTTCCAGACTCTCCCCTCCCTCTTTCTGTTAGGGTGTCTTTTGTTAAGGTGTCCTCTGCTAATGAGTCTTTTGATAACGTGTTTTCTGTTAATGGCCTGCTGATGACTTACAGATAACTCCCACCAGGAGTTATCTCCCGTTAATGGGCCATCAAGGACCCCCCTGTATGACTCATTATTCCATTGTGAGATGCTCCACCCAGGGGGAGGAGCCAAGCATTCTCACCTGCATATAATCTGGGATCTGGGACAATACGGGGTACCTTAACCACTGGATCTACAGAGGATCAGAGCTACCAGACCTTTCTACAGGATTGCTGCTTCCATCATCTTGCTCAAGTTGTATTCTGACTCTGTCAGGGGTCTTTTGTATTATTGCATTTATTTTATTTCTTTTTTTTCTTTTTCTATTAAATTGTATTTCTGACTTGGAGCCTCTCACTAGTTTTGCTTTCAAACCATCACAATGCCAAATAGTCCAGAATCATTGCTAGGAAGGGATTTATTGTCAAGAGTGAATGCGTGAATAATTTTTGAAAAAGGAAGGGTTAAATTGGAAATCCCAGAAGAAAATTTATCCCAGTTGTTTGTGATAAAAGAAGTAGAAACAACAGGTATACCTGAAGAAATAGAGCAGGCAGTAGTACCATGGGTCTGGGAGTCTGGAGTTCTGGGTAAGTCAAAAGCTGCACAACCTGTAGTGGTGGAGTTGAAGGAAGGAGCCCGTCCAGTTAGATTAAAGCAGTACCCACTGAAGCTGGAAGCTAGGAAAGGGGTAGCCCCAATGATAACTCAGTTTTTGGCATTAGGAATTCTGCAAGAATGTGAATCGGAATACAATACCCCAATCTTCCTGGTGAGGAAACCAAATGGAAAATACAGACTGGTTCAAGATTTAAGGGCAATTAATAATATCACAAAGGATATCCATCCGGTGGTGGCTAACCCTTATACATTGCTACCATCTGTGTCTGAAAAATTTCAGTGGTTCACTGTAATCGATTTAAAGGACGCGGTTTTTTGCATCCCTCTGGCATTTGAAAGTAGAAAATTGTTTGCCTTTGAGTGGGAAGACCCAGACACAGGACGGAAGAAACAGCTAACTTGGGCACGTGTACCACAAGGGTTCAAGAACAGTCCGACGATATTTGGGAACCAGTTGGCTCGAGAATTGGAGGAATGGAAAATCAGCCAGGTATGGGAGTCTCCTTTCTCTTATGTATTATTGCAATATGTTGATGACATTTTCCTGGCTACTGTAGAGCAAGAGGTGTGCTTGCGCCTAACCATCGGACTATTGAATATGCTGGGACAAGCAGGATATCGTGTGTCTAAAGGAAAAGCCCAACTGGTAAGAGATAAAGTCATATATTTGGGTTGCGAAATCTCCCAGGGGACCCAAAGGTTGGGTATTAACCGGATACAAACAATCTGTGCCATTCCTACGCCCCGAAATCATCAGGAACTGAGATCTTTTCTAGGGATGGTGGGGTGGTGTCGGCGGTGGATTCCAGACTTTGGCCTGAAAGCCAAACCCCTCTATGAAGCTGCAAAAGACCCTGAGCTAAAGTGGGGAAGAATCCAGGAGAGGGCATTCCAGGCACTGAAACAGGCATTGAGGGAAGCACCTGCCCTAGGTTTGCCAGACCTCACAAAGGATTTTCAACTGTATGTTAATGAAAGGCAGCGACTGGCAGTGGGAGTACTCACACAAAAGCTGGGATCGTGGAAACGCCCAGTGGGATACTTCTCAAAGCAGTTGGATGCCGTGAGTGCTGGATGGCCTAGCTGCTTAAGAGCTGTGGCAGCCACTGTGATCCTAATACAGGAGGCCAGGAAATTGACTTTGGGAAAGAAAATTGAAGTGTATATTCCCCACATGGTAATTGCAGTACTGGAACAAAAAGGGGGGCATTGGTTGTCGTCTAGCTGTATGTTACAGTACCAGGCACAGTTGAGGGAACAAGACGACATCGAATTAAAAGCAACTAACTGTCTTAATCCAGCAGAATTTCTCCAAGATCAACAGGATGAAGGAGAACTTGTACATGATTGTGTGGAAACCATCGAGCAGGTATTCGCTAGTCGACAAGACTTGAGAGATGAGCCTTTGGAGGACCCCGACTGGGAACTGTTCACTGATGGCTCCTGCTTCGTTGAAAATGGAACTCGGTATGCTGGGTATGCTGTGGTAACCCTAAGCCAAGTCATAGAGGCTAAGGCTCTGACCCCAGGAACATCAGCCCAAAAGGCAGAAATATGGGCTTTGGTAAGAGCTTTGATTTTAAGTCAAGGAAAAAGAGCAAATATCTGGACAGACTCCAAATATGCTTTTGGAGTAATCCATGTGCACGGGGCTTTGTGGAAAGAAAGGGGACTTTTGAACTCGCAAGGGGCACAGGTTAAACACCGTGAGCAAATTCTAGCCCTACTTGAAGCGGTCCACAAACCCCGGGAGGTGGCAGTAATGCATGTAAAAGGACATCAGAGGGGGATGGGAAAGGAACATCAAGGAAACCAGCTGGCAGACAAAGCAGCCAAACAGGTAGCCCGAGAAGTATGGACTCAATTAGCATTGTTGCCCATACAGACTAACCCGGCCGCTTCTTACCTTGAACAAAAATCTAGCTATTCTCCAGAAGATGAAAAACTAGCCGAGTTGGTACAAGCCCGCAAAAACATCAAAGGATGGTATGTAACATCAACGGGACAAGTAGTTTTACCCGTGAGAATCATGAGAGCAGTGCTGGAAATGGAACATAACAAATGCCATTGGGGAGCAGAAGCGCTGATTCAATTCCTGCGGAAAGAGGTAATCTCAAATCAGATGTTAACAATGGCTAAGAGAGTGAACGCCACCTGCCCGGTATGTATCAAAAATAACCCTGTGACTAGGAGGCAAGTGCAAATGGGATAATTACAAGTGGGACCCCAACCAGGAGATTATTGGCAAATAGATTTTTCAGAATTACCGAAAGCCCAGGGATATAAGTACATATTGGTGTATGTATGTACCTTTTCCGGGTGGCCGGAAGCCTTTCCCTGTCGAACAAATCAGGCAAAAGAAGTGGTAAAGACACGGTTACGGGAGATTATACCAAGATTTGGTGTACGGTTAGGAATGTCATCAGACAGGGGACCCCATTTTGTGGCAGGAGTGGTACAGGAGGTAGCAAGAATGTTAGGGATAACTTGGAATCTTCATACCCCCTGGAGACCACAGTCCAGTGGACAGGTGGAAAGGATGAACCAGACTCTGAAGGGGCAGATTAAGAAGATTTGTCAGGAAGCAAAAATCCAGTGGCCTCAGGCATTGCCCCTAGCCCTGTTGAGAATTAGGATAAAGCCTAGAGAGAAGGTAGGGCTAAGTCCACATGAAATCCTGTACGGCAAACCTTATCATGCTACAGTGTATCAGGGTGACCCGCATTTGATAGGAGACCAAGTCTTACTCACTTATATCCTGTCTCTCAATAAGACCCTCACAGCTATCAGAGGAGCCCTGCAGTGGAATCGGCCGTTACCATTGGAAAATCCAGCTCATGATATCCTGCCAGGAGACCAAGTGTACATTAAAAACTGGAACACTGAACCTCTGAAGGAAACATGGGAAGGTCCTTACCAAGTACTCATGACTACTTTCACCGCTGTAAAGGTCGAGGGCATCGGAAACTGGATCCATTACACCAGAGTCAAGAAAGTTCCGTCTTAGTGGGAAGTTCGACCTCTATCTGCTACCCGGATGGTGTTCAAAGCCAAATCCTAATAATTGTCATCCTACTGGGACAGATCCTATATGTGGATACTTTTGTGGTAGTTACTGTAGTTGATCCGTATGTAGTAGTGCCTGAAAATGCGAGCATGAATCTAACTTGTTTGTTTTCAGATAACCAGAGAGCTGGATTCGAGGAAGTAAATGTCAGATGGAAAGTGGGACCAGAAGTGGCGGATCAGGGAATGGTTACCTTGTTCTGGGACGAGCAACAACAAAGAGGGAACACGACCTTGCAGGTACCCACAACATGGAGAAACCATACAGGCCCATTCACATGCGTTGTTTGGATTAGAGATAGCTTTGATTATGGGAATTTTGAGGTGAAAGTGTTAGGGATAAATAATAAGGAAAATTTGGAAAATCCTGTCACAGTGGTACCGGTCCACACACAAGTTGACATGTGGGATGGACCCCCATTAAGAATAAACTGCACCTTTGAATTAGACCATTATTGTGGATGGACAGTACAAGTCAAATGGTGGAAAAAGGGCCCGGACCAGATGTGGGAATGATTAACCGTTGGAATAAGCTGGTGGATAGTCGGACTGAGAGGGGAGGGGTGGCTCAACATTACTGATCCCAAAATTGGGGAGGCTGAAGGAGAATACCTATGTGTAGTCACTTGTGGAAGTGACGGGAACTATGGACTGAGGGAAGTAGTTGCCAATCCTCACTTGGATGGGAGCGTTAAACCACGGCATGGGGTATATCTAGCAACAGAAGGCCGGGACCTAATTTTAAGCTGTATCACAGGGGGAAAGAAATTCACTGACTTTGGGTGGTGGTTTAAGGGAAATTTGAAATCTGGACCCAAATATCAGATCGAGAGAAGAATTGGAATGATAGTCTTAGTAATCAGGCAGGCCAAGAAGAATGATGATGAAGGAAATTATTGGTGTTGGGTCTCGGAGGATGATTGGTGGGAACATGGAATGACTCACGTCTATATGAGAGAAACTCGAGTCACCAGGCAAGTAACAGAAATTAGGAATCCCATAAAAACCCCAGAGCAAGAAAATCTGGTGCTAGGATTAATTCGAGATTTTGGGAAAATGCAAAATGTCACAACCATTACAGCTTGCCTGCCCATGCCTCACTCAGCAGGTGACCCAATAACATGGGGAATAATACCTGTTGGAGAAATGCCCAAAGCATTTAGTAATGTCTCCTGGAATTGTAAATTTGTATCCCACACAATACCAGGATGGATAGAAGGATGTTTGATCCCACAGGAGGTAACTAAGCAACAATGTCAACAGATGCCAGGCTATCTTGGTTGGGTAGAGGACCCTCGAAATAAGGGAAATTGTTTAGTTTCAGAAACAGGGACATACCCCTGTTCGAGAGTGCAAATACAAACCAAGAAAAAGATAAGTGAAAAGGTATGCCAAAATGTTACTCACCACACCACTATGGAAGAGTGGCAGACAATCTGGGGACCAAGTTTATTGGAAACATACAGTTATATAGGCCCAGTAAATTGGTGTATTCAATGGATAGGGAAAAAGAACCAAAGTTATGAATTATCTAAAGATGTTCCTGCACATTGGAGACAATTAACGGAGGCTAAGGATGATTGGAACTGTACCAAAATCTTTACTTGTGATACCCCACCAGAACATATCGGTTTGCTACCTGTGAGAATTCTGTTACAGCTGGGATGTGAGTGCAGAGGATATAATCATTCCATGAAAAGAGATAATAAAATGGGAGTTGACTGCAAAACAACCACGGTAAGAAGCCCAGGGAACTTGGTTTGGGTTAAGGGACATGGACAATGGACTACCCATATGCCAATCGATGGTTCAGTGACACAAATTACACTAGGAATTCCCACTTTATGTCCATTCTGGAAACAGTCCGAACTTACTAAAGAGGAGACCCAGAGACGAATAAGAAGGGAAGTGGACGAATTAGTAGACCCAGAGGATGAATGGCATGAACCATCAGGGGGAGTCAAATTTGGTTGGGCACTTGAGTCATTATTTACTCCGATAGCTACTTATAGGAACAGAGAGATGCTTTACAAGTTATTGGGACAAACAGAACGATTGGCAGCAGTCACTAAGAAGGGGTTTAAGGACTTGAATATACAGTTACAAGCAACCACCAGAATGACAGTTCAAAATAGGATGGCCCTGGATATGATTTTGCTAAAGGAACATGGAGTTTGTGGATACCTGCAAGGGAGAGATGACCATTGTTGTGTGCATATCCCAAACGTAACCCAAGAAGTGGAAAAGGATATAAGCCAATTGGGACAAATTGAATCACAAGTGCAGGAGGTCCAAAAGGAGGCGGAACATAATTGGGTAGGAGCTCTATTTAGCTCATTAGGAATCCAGGTCTCAGGTTGGTTATCCTCTATAATACAGTATATTGTAACGATTGTAATAATAGTGATTCTCATTGTCATAGCATATAAGTGTCTCCTAGGAGTAATTGCAAGAGAAGGCACTCATACACGTCGGGTGATGAAGGCTCTGACCAGGAAAGAAGTGATTTCGCCTAGAGAGAGTCCCCCGCTGACATATCTGGAAACCATCACTTGAAGATTGAGCATCCTTGCAGAATCCTTGAAGAATGCTCAAAAGGGGGGAGTTGTTACCAAAGGGGGGTTGGGAGAAATTAAATAATGAAGTAGTAGTAGTCATGCTAAGGCTTGAAGATTGCCCTATTAGAAGCAGGCCCGAATCCTGGGAATGTGCCATGGGAATGTACTGAGGTTCCTGAGACTTAAAAGGCTTAGCTAAGAACAGAACAGGTAGAAATTGTTAGATGTTTCCATGAGATTAAGTTAAAGTATAACGTAGCCATGGGTATCTGGTGGTGGGAGTTTGACCACAGGAGCTAAACCATAGTCTTGGAGCAGACAACCATGTGAAATTTATGACTTCAAGGAGTGTAATTTGATTTTGATATATGTATCTACTGTAACTTGGGATGTGGGGTTTTGCACGTACACTAATGAAGTAATCAGTTGTAAAAGGATATAAAAGCTGATTGTAAAATGAGGGTCTTCGGGATTCTGACTTGGGACGCTAGTCCTCAGGTCCCCGGGCCCCAATAAAGCACCGCATAAATCAACTCTGTTGGTTTGTGTTTTACTCTGGGTATCGGGCAACAGTTTTCTGGCGACCGCGGCAGGACTCCGGAGGTTGCTGGGGCGGTTCGCGAGCTGATCCACTCCACGCCGGCACCAGGTGATTTCTGGGGAGACATCAACCCGTGCCCAACCCCGCGCCTGACGGACGACTGTGAGAGGTAAGCCCGAAAAGATGGTTTATTCCTTGGTTTGGGTAAGCCTGCCGAATAAGACGAGGCAGTGATCCTCGCACGGTTGGGCAAAAGATGTCTAAAGGTTGGCGAGCCTAGGCCCTGGCCGTCAGACGTGGCGAAAGCTGCGCAGGACCAGTACTTGCCACTCGCAGTGACGAGCAAGGCAAGAATAGTGGATTATAGTGGATTATAGTGGACTATTGGTAACTGAATTGTGGTGTAAGAGTGAGAGTGAGTGTGTGTATGATGATGCCATTTAAAACGTTCAAAGCATTAACTAGCACTAATATAGAAATAAATGATGATTCGCGTCTAGGATGTTTATTACAGCATTGGAAACAAGGTACTTTTGGTCAAGAAATGAGTAAAAGGAAATTGATTGATTACTGTAATTATATTTGGCCCATGTATGAGACTGAAGGAATGCAATGGCCCAGGAATGGTACTTTGAACCCTGATATCATTACTCCTTTGATGCATTATTTACAAGATAATGAGAAGTGGGATGAGATACCATATTTGGATTTGTTTTATTACCTGAAAGAAAAGCCTGAGTGGCAGAAGGAATGTGGTATAATGGTATTGAAATCTGTAGATGATGAATGTGTGGGATGTAAAGAATGGAAAAAGTGTAAAGAGTGCTCGGTAAAGTTTACAGAACCTGAAGAGGATGTCTCAATGCTGGTTCCCCCAGTAGCAGCGTTGACCCTCCCCAGTGCACCCCCGTTAGGGAAGGATGATGAATTAAGGAAAGAAAGGGAAGCAGGGACTGAGGAAACCATACGGGAGGAAACAATTGCGCCACGGAGTCCATTATGGGAAAGGACTCGAAGGGGGCGGATGATGGAGAGGGGACGAGAAAGGGAGAAAGAGAGGGAGGTAAATAAACCCCGTTTAATGGCCCCATTACGAGAGGCGGTGGCAGGTCCCGAGGGGGAGAAGGTTATGGTAAAGGTCCCATTTTCCCCTAATGATTTGATGATTTGGAAACAATCAGCGGGGACATATCGGGAAGATCCGGAGCTCGTGGCTCGAGTGATTAAGATGGTGATTAAAACTCAGAATCCCGATTGGAATGATTTGCAGGTTTTGCTTGACACCATTATGGACTCTACGGAAAAAGAGATGGTGTTTAAGGCAATGACTGAGCGGGCTTGAGACATGGTTCGGTTGCGATTGGCAGGGGGCAATGTGAATGATTTGGTACCAAGGGAAGACCCAGAGTGGAACCCAAATTCAGGGGAAGGGATGCGAAGACTTAGAACTTATGAAGAGCTGGTGGTGGAAGGAGTGCGAAATGGGATACCTAAAACCTTGAATTGGTCAAAATTGTATTCGGTTAAGCAGGAAAAAAGTGAGTCGCCCCCAGCTTTTTTGGAAAGATTAAAGGAGACTGCCCGACGATACACAAATTTGGATGTAGAGGGGGAAGCGGGAAAATTGCAATTGGCATTGATATTTATGGGACAGTCTCAGGAGGACATTTGTAAGAAGTTGCAGAAATTAGAGGGGGAAGAAACTAGGGACCTAGAAAGGTTGTTGGAGGTGGCATGGAAAGTCTATAATAACAGAGAAAAGGAAACAATGAAAAGGCAGCAAGCAAGTATGCTGGCAATCTTACAACAGGTAACGAGTGGAAATTCTAGAGGGGGAAACTCCAGGGGAAGAGGACAAGGTCGGGGCCGGAGAAGAGGGGGAGGAAATCCAGCATCGGTTGCGGGGAGAGGATTTGGAAATGGTATAATGGGACAGGGAACAACTAGGTTGGCATGGAATCAATGTGCTATATGCAAAAATAGAGGCCACTGGAAAAATGAGTGTCCACTTTCCCAGGGTGGAGGGAATGAGCAGGGACAGGGACTAAATCCTTTCTGTAATAATCCACAAGAGGTCGCACAAGCCTTTATGATGGGGAGTTACCACAATCAAAATCAAAGCAGCTGACTAGATCAGGATCTGAAAGTGATAATTGAGGTGGGGGGGGAGCCCAGACAATTTAGGATAGATACTGGAGCTACACATTCTGCTTTAAATACACTAATGGGACCCTTAAGTGATTCTACTATCCAGGTGGTGGGGGTTATGGGACAGGTAGAGGAAAGGACGTTTCTACGCCCATTAGATATAAAATTTGGGGGAAAAGAATTTGACCATCAATTCCTGTATATGCCTGTCCTGGGTTGTGGTGTAGAACGTGCACGGAGTATTCTACCACCATCTTCATGAACTGTGGAAACCAATTGCTGAAGCAGCATTCTTCCAGACTCTCCCCTCCCTCTTTCTGTTAGGGTGTCTTTTGTTAAGGTGTCCTCTGCTAATGGGTCTTTTGATAACGTGTTTTCTGTTAATGGCCTGCTGATGACTTACAGATAACTCCCACCAGGAGTTATCTCCCGTTAATGGGCCATCAAGGACCCCCCTGTATGACTCATTATTCCATTGTGAGATGCTCCACCCAGGGGGAGGAGCCAAGCATTCTCACCTGCATATAATCTGGGATCTGGGACAATACGGGGTACCTTACCCACTGGATCTACAGAGGATCAGAGCTACCAGACCTTTCTACGGGATTGCTGCTTCCATCATCTTGCTCAGGTTGTATTCTGACTCTGTCAGGGGTCTTTTGTATTATTGCATTTATTTTATTTCTTTTTTTTCTTTTTCTATTAAATTGTATTTCTGACTTGGAGCCTCTCACTAGTTTTGCTTTCAAACCATCACATATTTGGCGCCCAACGTGGGGCAAGAGGCACTGAGGAAAGTCAGAATTACAATTTCATATTGAGGCAGGCACCTGTTTGCCATGATGCTCAGCATGCTCACATGTGTCTTGTACCTATCTCTCTATATTTTTCCGCACCTGGGGTACTATCTGCCGGTCTTAATGCTCCTGCGTAGACCAGAGTATGGTACTAAAATTGCTTTATTGCTCTATTATGTCCATGGCTTGATAAACTCCAAGGCAATGAACATCATTCAGAACATATACCCAGCTTTGTACTCCTGTTCTGGTCCAGGATGCTACATCCAGGGCCTCAATAATCTCACCCAGCCCCTGTGGGGAGGGGTAAAGAATAATTTTTTCAAGCTTTTCAGGCATGACACAGCAGTTTTTGTAAATATTGAGTACCCTCTGGATGCCAAGGACAGCATAGGGTTATTGTTAGTCCTGCTCGGTCTCCTCTGCACAGCCCACACAATGCTCAGAATCAAAACACTACATGGTGTGATACAGCATCTTAAGGAAGAGGTAGAGAAAATGAAAAGCAAAGCAACAGCAGTAACATCTACACGGACTGCCACAAAGAAGAAGAGAGCCAAACGCAAGGCAACAGTGTCCACATCTACACAGACCATCACAAAAAGACAAGAAGCCAAAAGTGAGGCAACAGTGTCCACATCTACACAAACCATCACAGAAGGAAAAGAAGCCAAAAGTGAGGCAGCAGTGTCCACATCTATGCAGTCTGTCACAGAGGAGAAAGGAACCAAAAGTGCTGTCACCATCTCCACACAAACCGTCACTGAACTGGAACAGCCTAAACCAGTAGCAGTTGCCACCACTCAGAAGAAGAAAGTAAAGAACAAATCAGTCCGCACAGTGACTGACGAGGATGCAGCAGGACCTTCGCATCCAGTAGAAGAGACAGAGACAGAGATCATCACCCGCTCTCTATCTCTGGGTGAGCTGCGTGACCTGCGAAGGGAATTCACCCGCCAGACCAACGAGTCCATCCTGACCTGGCTGCTCCGCATCTGGGACGCTGCAGCCAATGACACCATTCTGGATGGAATTGAGGCCAGACAACTGGGATCGCTGTCCCGGGATGTGGTCATTGACCAGGGAATTGGAAAAACCCAAGAACCTCTCAGTCTCTGGCAGCGACTGCTAACAAGTGTGAAAGACAGATACCTTTGTAAAGAAGACCTCCAAGTACACCAAGGAAAATGGAGCACAATAGAACAAGGTATCCGATGCCTGAGGAAATTGGCCGTGCTGGAGATCATTTTTTCAGAAGACGAGAGATTTCCTAAAAGCCCAGATAACGTCCATTGCACATCACGGATGTGGTTGAGATTTGCACGGCTTGGACCAGAGATGTACTCACGGTACCTGGCAACACTGCAATGGAGGGAAGGTGAGGACAGAGTGGGTGTCCTGACCAATAAACTAAGAATTTACGAAGACACTGTCACTGCACCAATTCGTACCCATGTCTCGTCTGTGGAAACAGGACTGGCTGAGCAAGTCCGGAAGTTGATTGCAGAAGGCCATCAAAAACTGAAAGAAGAACTTAAGGAAAAAATTTACCACGTCTCACCAGAGCCAACAAAAGTCTCTGCCATTAGGAGCAGGCGCTCCCCAGCCAGGGAGAGAAGATACACACCACGAGGTAACCTCTGGTCTTTCCTTCGAGAGCATGGAGAAGACATGAAGAAGTGGGATGGAAAACCCACCTCCTCCTTAGCAGCCCGGGTACGTGAGCTGAAACGAGAAACACCTACCACAAGAAGCCCATCTAAAATCAATGTCGCTCCGGTTTCTCGTGCACAGAACCCCACACGGTACAGGAATGATGATATGACTGATCCTCTTGAAGGGACCTCAGAAACATATTTACAGGGAGAAAACAATGTATGCCATGATCAGGAATAGGGGAGCCCTGCCTCTGGCCAGGTAGAGGAAAGGGACAACCGGATCTACTGGACTGTGTGGATCCGATGGCCTGGCACATCTGACCCACAAAAATATACAGCGTTGGTTGACACTGGGGCCCAATGTACCATGATGCCATCAAGTTATGTAGGAAAAGAAGCCATTTCTATCTCTGGGGTGACAGGAGGGTCCCAGATACTGACTGTATTAGAGGCTGAAGTAAGTTTAACGGGGAATGGGTGGCAAAAACACCCCATCGCGACTGGCCCAGAGGCCCCATGTATCCTCAGCATAGACTATCTCAGGAATGGATATTTCAAAGACCCAAAAAGATATCGTTGGGCTTTCGAGATAACTGCAGTGGAGAAAGAAAACATCAGACAGTTGAATACTTTGCCTGGTCTCTCAGATGACCCCTCTGCTGTAAGACTGCTGAGAGTCAAAAAACAACAGGTACCAATTGCCACAGCAACAGTACACCGTCGGCAATACCGCACTGACAGAGACTCTGTGATTCCCATACATGAGATGATCCGTAAACTAGAGAGCCAAGGGGTGGTCACTAAAGCTCATTCACCTTTCAACAGCCCTATATGGCCTGTGCGTAAGTCCAGTGGAGAATGGAGACTGACAGTGGATTACCGTGGTCTGAATGAAGTCACGCCACCACTGAGCGCTGCCGTGCC
>JANPWX010017529.1:7101-49249 GCA_024734555.1 Trochalopteron elliotii
GGGGAGGGCAATGGAGGGGCTGAGGAGGCAG
This sequence comes from Trochalopteron elliotii, assembly GCA_024734555.1. Lineage (NCBI taxonomy): Eukaryota > Metazoa > Chordata > Aves > Passeriformes > Leiothrichidae > Trochalopteron > Trochalopteron elliotii. Next base: position 7,133 of record JANPWX010017529.1, read on the forward strand.
GGGGGGAATCATAGGGGACACCCCTACTGTGGAGCTGGCAGACGGAGGGGTAGTGTCGGAGGGATGGGAAGGCAGGGGGTGGAATTGTAGGGGACACCCCTATTGTGGAGCTGGCAGATGGAGGGGTTAGTGTGGGAGGGGCTGGGGCTGTTAGTGGGGAGGAATAAAGTGGGGTGGTTGGGGGCAAAGTTGGAGGACTAATGGGTAACAGGGGAGGGCTGCTAGGTAGTATTTGGGGAACTTGTGGGTATATTGGGGGAGGAGGAGGAGGTAGATGGTCAAGAGGGTCCCACTGCTTATTTTCCTCCCCCCTCTCCTCTTTTTCATCTACTTTCTCCTTCTCTTTCAACTTACAAATTTTTGTCACCTCTTCTTTAGACGTGCTGTTCTGCCAACAAGTAGCGTAGCGTATTTGCTCGCTACAGGTGTTCTTCTGAGCTTTTAAATATTGATTTAACTGATCACACATCCACAAATCTGTGGTTCCACACCATAGCCACTGGTTAGATAAATCTAAAGTTGGCCAAACTTCAACACAATAATGGATCATCTTGATCTTACTTAGATCTTTAGTTCTATCATTACTTTCCCACGATTCTATCACTCGCCCTAGTGGGCTTTCTGGTGGGATGTTCTTAATATTGTTACTTCTCTCCACTTCTCTCTTTTTTCTTGTCTTGCTCTTGCATACACCCATTTTCACTCCACACTCACACTGGTACCCGTAGGTAGCCCGTAAGACTCGCCCTGAGAGTCTCGGCCACTACCCCTGCCAGTACCCACACTCAGGAGCCCCGGAAGCAGTCTGGAAGACCCGCCCTTAGGGTCTCAGCCCCTGCCCCTGCAAGCCCCGTGCTGCTTGGGAATGGTCTGGTTCCTGCCCCCCTCTATTTTGGGCCCAGCCACCACCCCAGCCAATACCCTCTTGCGCCCCTGTACACCAGGCAATCCCTGTAGACAGCCGGTCGGCCCAGGCCCCGGGAGTCAGCACTGCCTGCTGCCAGGACTGAGTGTACAGTGTGTAGCTCACTCACTCACCCTACTGCCAAGCTTCCTACACCAGCTGAAACTTGTTTCCTTACCTCTCACGCTCAGTAGATACACCTCTCTCTAGGTGCCTACTGACCCATGTCACGCTGCACCCCGTGTAGGTCACCCCAGCCAGTGTCCACGGGTTCTGAGAGATCAAGCACTCCTCACACCTTGAGTTACTTTGAACTCCCTGAACTTGCACAGTGTGTGCCTATCCCCGACACCCGCAGAAACCCCGGGCCGTGCCCCGGCCAGTGCTCTCAAACACTCCCCACACGTTGAGCTATCCTAAGCTCCCTGTACTAGTGTGGTACGTGCCTCACGCTCTTGTCCTCAGCCTTTCCCCCACGCTTGGGACTGCCTCGGTGGCCCACCCTCCTTGGGAGGGCCTGCCCGACAAACAACCTCTCATGGGCCACTCACACCCTAGGTTTCCTCTGCCCACTCGGAGGGGGGCCTCTAAGCCCCTGGAGGCGCGTTACTCACTCGTTTCCTCCTTTTCCCGATGGGCTCCTTTGCAGGAGTCACTACATGGTACTCAGAAGCCACACTCACTCGGGGGGGGCGGTCCAGGCTGGTCCATCCCCCATTCACACACTAACTCGCCACCTTTTACTCCCATCATGAGGTATTACCAAGTGCTCCTCAGCAGAGTCCCAACGATGCTAGGGAGCGTGGTCTTCTTGGTCCGGGGGGGGCAGTATTCCCAGAGGTTCAGAGCCAGATGACGTCCACTTCTGTCCACTTCTGTCCTCTTCTATCCTCTTCTGGGTGTGGCCATTCCCGGGTTTCGGCAGCAAGTGAGAAAAATGGCAGGAGACGATGTTTCCTCCTTTAAATGCCTTTATTAAAATATCAGCTCTTTTAGAAGCAGGCGCCTGGGGGAGGTGGGGTGGCCTCCACCGTAGTGCTGAGAAGGAGGGGGAGCTGGACACTCTGCTGCTGCACACATCCGAGTGGGGAATTAGCCTCCCCCCTCACGGGTGCATGCTCCTCACAATTCCATCTCGTCGTGGTTCTGCTGATGAGTCGTTTGTTTAGAATGTTTTTCTGGTCACAGCGAGATCAAAATTTCAGGCATTAGTTGGCTTTTACTTCTCAGTCTTTATTGCCGCCATTCCTTTTGTTTTAAGTTGTTGCAAAAGAGACTTAATTACTGTTTGTTTTGGATGTTGTCTCAATTTTCCTGAGGCGTTGCATCCTGGGATTTTTAATTACCATAAGGGGTGTTAGAGTTTGGTTCTCGATGAGTAGCGGGGGGAGGGGTGAAGTAGTCAGGTAGAGTAGAGAGGTGTAGGAGTCTTACGTTGCCATGGAAAGGACATTCTTGCCTGACAGGCCACAAAGATATATTACAAAATGAGTACCGACAGTTTCTAACATTTAACTTTGCAATTCTATAACTAATAACTTCTAACTTTATACTTTAATTTTTAAGAGTTTTTTTTAAACCTCGTTTTTCACAGAAGCATGCTTTGAATCAGCTTTTAAGAGACTATGTAGCAAACCCAGCAACTGCAGCCTTAACACTTGAGCAGCTTGCAGGAGAGGGAGTATATATAGATCCACAAAGGCAAGTGCAAGCCCTTACAAGGCCAGTTCTAAGTGATATCAAAGAAATAGCCAAGATAGCATTGTTACAGGTACCTGATGGCAACAAGCCTGATTTGAATTTCTCTGAAGTAAAGCAAGGTCCTGATGAACAATATCTCAAGTTTCTAGACCATTTAAAATTGGCTTTGGACAAACAGGTGGCTTTAGAGCAGGCATGAGAGGAGTTATTAAAATGCTTGGCAATTGCTAATGCTAATGCAAGCTGCAAAAAGATACTGCGCACATTACCCCAAGATCCAGAGCTGACTATAGCTCAGCTAGTAGAAGCTTGCAGCTGTTTAAATACTCCTGAACATGCAGCAGCACTGCAAGCTGAAGTCCTAGCCAGTGCTACCACAACAGCACAAGAAAACATCTTAAAACAGCAAGAGAAAGCTGTAGAAATTCAGGCACAGACCCTAGCAGAGGCCCTTACTGCATTTAAAGGAGTCATAAAAAATCAGCAAAGCCAAAAAGATACTTGCCACTCTTGTGGGAAAAGAGGACATTTTAAAAGGAATTGTCCAAAGCTTCAGAGGAAGCCACCCTTAAAACGCTGTGATTGTAAGAATCATTTTCAAAATGCTAACTTCTCATCCAGCACAAGATTTCAGATGGCAGAATATGGGAAACAGGCAGAGGAGTGTGAGGCAGTGGAGCGCTCAAACACAAGAAACCGTGTTGCATGTGCCAGAAAACACCTCAGACCACCAGGTCCACAACTGCAGCAGCTCATATCCGAGTTACCGGCCACAATGCCCCCAGGTTTGGAGCTGTGCACAGTCCAACCAGTATTGCTAACAACTCATGTTCACCATACAGTTTCAACAGGACAGCTAGGCCCTGAACCGCAACCCTGTGAATTCTTAATAATGGGAGTGAGCAGACATAATGCTAAAGGTTTCTATGTTCTCCCTGCAGTGCTGTCTGTAACATCTTCACAAGACATCACTGTTTTAACGATATGTCCTGATCCCCCATGCTTTCTACCAAAGGGTCTAACCATAGCATAAGCTTTTCTCCTGCCAGAATCTTGCAGCAACACATCCTTCATCGCTTGGACAAGGCAGATCAGCCGCGGGTGGCCACATCTCAACTGCGTCCTCAAGCATCTCGGGAAGACCATCACCCTCACTGGCCTGATCGATACCAGAGCCCACGTCACTCTGATATCGAGAAATCTCTGGCTGCAAGACTGGACCATCGCACCTACGCTGGATCAGGTAGCAGGTATTGGAGGTCACTGTGACAGCTTTCGCATCTTATACCCAGTCACATTTGAGGGCCCCAAGGGTTGCATTGTGACTATTAAACTATTCATTGTAGGAGCAGATATATTCCTGTGTGGAAGAGACATCCTGTCACAATGGGGTCTGAAGATAGAAACAGATTTCTGATATGGGCTACAAGTGTACATAACACCTTAAAGCTCACATGGACATCTAATACACCAATTTGGGAAAACCAATGGCCCTTGCCAGCAGAGAAGCTCACTGTGCTAGAGCACTTAGTCCAAGAGCAATTAGATAAAAGTCACCTAGCCCCAAGAACTAGCCCATGGAACACTCCTGTTTTTGTCATCAGAAAACCTGGCAGTGAAAAATGGAGGTTATTGCATGATCTCAGAAAGATTAATGAAATTGCTGTTGAAATGGGGTCATTGCAAACAGATTTACCTTTACCAGTTATGATTTCTAAAGATTGGACTTTAACTGTTCTTGATTTGAAGGAATGTTTCTTTAACATTAGCCTACATCCTGATGAAGCGCAGTGGTTTGCCTTGTCTATTCCATCTATTAATCAACAAGCTCCGTTAAAAAGATACCATTGGAGAGTTCTTCCCCAAGGAATGAGAAACTCACCAAGTATTTGCCAATGGTATACTGCAAAAATATTTTCTTCAGTTCATGCACAACATCCAAATTCCCTCATACTGCACTACATGGATGACATTTTAATAGCAGCTAAGGAAAAAGCATCCATGCAAGAAACAGCAGACCATGTCATCTCAGCAGTGCAGGAGGCAGGATTCACTGTAGCCAAAGAAAAAATACAGCAGCTTCCTCCTTGGAAGTATTTAGGATATAGAATTACAGAACAAATCATAACACCACAAAGGCTTCAACTGAGAGACAATCCAAAAACACTTAATGAGATGCAACAACTCATAGGAACTATCAATTGGATCAGACCTCTACTAGGAATTACAAATCAGGACCTAAGCCCTTTATTTGACTTATTAAAAGGAGACAACATTAAACTCTCTGTGAGAACTCACCAAAGAAGCCCAAAATGCATTAGATAAAGTGCTGCAAGCCATCCAGACACACCAAGTGCATCAGTATAACCCTAACTTGTCCTTTTTATTGGGAGTCCTAGGAGAAAACCCGCAGCTCCATGGTTTAATTTTCCAGTGGGATCTCGAGAAGAAAGACCACCTGATAATTCTAGAGTGGGTCTTTCTATCTTGGCAATTAGGCAAAACTATAACATGCCCTGAAATTATGTCTCAATTAATTATGAAGGCCAGATCCCAAATTCTTACCCTTGCAGGAAAAGATTTCTCAGAAATCTTTTTGCCAACCACATCAATATATTTAGAGTGGTTAGTCCAAAATTCAGAAGTTTTACAAATTACTCTTGCAAATTTTTCAGGGAAAATTTCAATTCATTATCCAAAACACAGGTTATTAAATTCATCCCTAAAACTGATTCAGAAACCTCTAAGGAGTCATACACCCTTAGAGGCAATCACCTTTTTCACAGATGGCTCAGGAAAGTCTCAAAAGTCTGTAATTACTTGTCAGAATCCAGATACAAAACAATGGGAGTCAGATATTGAGGAAGTAGAAGACTCTCCTAAGATTGTGGAGCTGGAAGCAGTTGTGCAAGTTTTCTCCAAGTTTACTTTTCCTTTTAACCTTGTTACTGACTCTTTTTATGTTGCAGGTGTTGTGGAGAAAGCAGAAGCATCTCTCCTGAAAAAAGTTCCAAATTATCAGTTATATAAACTACTTTAAAAATTAATGTTTCTTCTTTCCTCCCGACAGCAGTCTTATTTCATCACTCACATTGGGTCACACAGCACTCCCAGGTTTCATAGCAGAGGGGAATGCAATGGCAGATCTTCTGGCTATGCCCATACAATACACATTGACAAATGTTATTGAGCAGGCCCGGATAAGCCATGCATTTTTGCATCAGAATTCACCTGTGACACTGGCCGGTAGATCCCCAGCTAGCTCTGACTCCCGGCAGTGCCAGGGGCCATTTCCAAATCTGCCTGCAGTCTCAGGTAACAGTGCAGAACAAGGCTGTTCTTCTATGGCAACAGGTATTGTAGTGTCTAGGTTTCGGAGCAAGGATCAGAGAAGGCTCTTTTCTGTATGGTTTCTCAGAGATCTTTATTCCCCAAGAGGGAGGGATGTAAAAGAGGTTGACCAAAGTCCACGTGCCCACTTTTAAACCAGGGGGTAGAGGGAGTGGGAAAGAAGGTGATTTGCCCCAGGCTGGACTGACAGGTCTATAACATAGGGCAGGGTCAGGGAGAAGATGAACAGTTGACCGAAGCTTCCAGAGCAAGGGCAGGGTCAGGAGAGATGGACAGATGGACAGGGGAGGAGATACCTTTGGACGGTACCTGATTTATCGGGGGTGGAAGCAGGGAAGAACCATTGGGATACATAACTCCAAAACAGCTCAACAAAACCTACCACCACACACTTGCCCTCGAAAGATTATTCAATTTATCTCAAAATCAGGCAAAAGCAATCATACAAGCATGTCCAGACTGTCAAAAATTAGCTATACCATCCATAGCTACAGGAGTTAACCCCCGAGGTTTAAATAGTCTACAGATATGGCAAACAAATACAATATCAATCATTTGGAAAATTCAAACACATACATTCATCTATAGACACATTTTCAGGAGCAATTTCTGCTTCAGCACATGATGGTGAAAAGACCAAAGATACAATCAAACACTTCTTACAAGCATTTGCATCCCTAGGTGTCCCTCAAGAAATCAAAACAGATAATGGACCTGCTTACAAATCTCATAAATTACAGGAAATTTTCAGTGCATGGGGAATCAAACACACTACAGGTATTACCTCATTCATCTACAGGTCAATCTATAGTAGAGATAGCACACAGGTCACTAAAAACCCTATTAGAAAAAAAAAGGGGGGGGTAGAAGTGCTGTCTACAGTAGAGAGGCTGAACAAAGCAGCGTATGTCTAACTTTTTAAATAGCTCTTTTATGGAGCAGGTACCAGCTATTTTTAGGCATTTCAGTAGCACCACACAAACGAAGCTCAAGGAGACACCACCAGTGTTCATCAAGGATCCTGAAACAGGACATGATTCAGGGCCTTATCCCCTCATTACATGGGGGAGAGGCTTTGCGTGTGTTTCAACAGGTGCTGGCCCTAAGTGGGTCCCAGCAAAAAATGTGAAGCCACAATTGCAGCAGACAAAAGAGCAGCAAAGCACACCTGAAAAGGAATGCACCAAGGACACTGAGTGACTGCAAATGGTGGCTTCAAAAGGACTTTTACACTTTGACACAACCCAGCAGTATGGACACTGGAACACCTTCAAAGCAGAGACTTGAGTTTTTTTAAAATTTGCACTGTTAAAGTTCTCTTAAGTTATTGCTGTCATGTTAAGGTTGTTTTCCTGTTTTCAAATTGTATGTTGAAAGTTTAAAAAGGTTTGTTATTCCCAGTCTCTTATACAGAAGAAAATATAGTTAATTTGAAAAAATCTCTCACAAAATTAAAAAGCAAATTACGGCTCCAAAGCAATGATAAGCTAAAATGTAAACTTAAGAAATTAATAATTGAAATAATTCACTAGAAAGTAAGAAAGAGTAACAAATTCAAAATTATTTAATCCATAAAACTATAGTTAGTTATAGAACCAAATTATAAAGCAAAAATAATTTTTTGGCACAATTATAATCATCAAAAAGAATGAAGAATTTTTCAAAGTAACTATTTTTTCTCTCTTTTGTGATAAAATAAAGGGTGAGATGTAGGAGGGCACCCCCACACCTGAATAGGCATTTCTGTATAAGAAAAGAAGTTTCAGTTTACCTCTAGACATATGTCCTGGTTTAGGGCAAATTTGGGAGGAAATCTCTGAATGGGGTTCCTCTGGAGAGCAAATCCAAACAGCCCGTCCCCCCAGCCGGTCCGGGAAAAGAACTTCCTTGGAGAAAAGTGGAAAAAACTATTTATTTGACAAACAAAATGCCCACAAGCATAAGGAATGAATAATATGAAACAATAAAACCTCTTGCCGCTCCAAAGAGAGATGACAAAACTGAGAGAAGTTCTTGCCGGGAGTTTGCTCAGCTCTCTCAGTCTCTTATCAGTACCAGTCTCTTCGGCGCTGGAAAATGCCGAGGTCCAGGCCCGGTGGGCCATGGGAGCAAGATCCCGGTCCTCCTCTGAGTTTTTCAGTCCAGAGCAGATTTAAACAGTCCCAAGAAAAAGGAAAAAAAAATAGAGTCCAGGAAGCTTCTTTGCCTCAGCTAGCTAAACTAACTAAAACCAAAAAAAACCCTCTCTCTGGCCACTGTCCGTGCATCTGAAGAACACACCGTCCCGAGGAAGAAGAAAAAAATGCAGAGGAGTGAACACTGTTTTTCAAAACAAACTGCGCACTTCTTTCCCTGCTTCACTCTCAGAACCAGTCTTAAAGGTACAGAACAACATACAGCACAAACAGAACAAACGATTGGGGATACAAGCATCATAACGTCACCTTAGGATATCATATTAGGAAATTAAACTAAAACTTTCCATGCCCTTCTCATGGCAATTGACTCGGTGCCAGGACAGGAGCATCTGTTGGACCTTCTAGCTGTTCTTCAAAACCTGTAGCTGTTTCCATTGGCAGTTTGCAAGTGGACACCTCCTCGATTGTTATGTAGATAAGAGAGAGAAAAAAGGTGCTTGAGGCATTCTCAAGGTGTTGTAGCAAGTGTATGGGACCTGTCCCTACACTGTGCTCAGCTTTGTTCTTTGTTTTTTGTATTATTTTCTTCCTTTATTAAAACCTTTTTGCTTTTTCAAGACAGACTCGACCATGCCCTCTCGCTATTGATTTAAGCCATTTTCTGTGAGGTGCTGGACACCCTCAGAGGTATTGAGAGATGCAATATGAGAGTCCTGCTGGGGCACCAGGATTGACTGACCCAGGGTTTTTGTGAAGCAAAGCCTCTCTTCCATCCCTTCCCATCTTGACCGAGAAGGCTGTCACTGAATTCCTGGTTCTTTTCATTGTAAATGCCGTAGTTGTTGTTTGTTTGTTTGCTTGCTTGCTTTATTATACATACTAGTAAAGAACTGTTATTCCTATTATCATATCTTTGCCTGAGAGCCCCTTAATTTCAAAATTATAATAATTTGCAGGGAGGGGGTCTACATTTTCCTTTCCAAGGGAGGCTCCTGCCTTCCTTAGCAGACACCTGTCTTTCAAACGAAGACACCCTGAAATATACTGATATAGGGAACTTATAACTAAATTTAAACAGATTATAATTTGCTGTGTAATCAAGTGTGTTAAAAACAGATAGACCTTTGCCATACAAAAACAGAACCTTGCCCATTTATTTTAGACTGATAAGCAGAAACCAGTGCTCAAAAACTAGAAAAAATTAGATTTGTAGTTTAGACTGTGCCCAGGAGCCTTAAAAGACAGCATGAGACCAAAAGAGCTTTGCGCAGAAACTAGGTTCATCCAGTGGACACCTGAAGAAGACGACGTTACTTCACCCAGAAACACCCCCCCTTCCCCCCCAAGACAACCAGAAGATAATGCACAAGTGCAGACCGACAAAAGCTGATTAACATATGAAGCGAGAGCAGGCAGGGATAGGTTCTGAATATGTGTAGGTGATGTTAAAACTTTTGTGAATATATGAGTTTGTGTATTTTAACAGACCACTTGCTCTATTCTATACACACGTCTTTGACGGTACCATTCCCCCATGCATCCGGGCACCGAGTAAAGCATACCTACTTCATAACCTTTGGTTGTGGAGTCTTTGTTCCACATCAGTTGGCAAGCCAGCCAGGAGATCGCTCTGCCTACCTGCAAGACCGGCCGAGAAGGGACTTCCCAGGTGCACCCTGAGCACTTTACTTGTAGGGACCTCCTGTCCCAGCTGATCACTGTGGGACAGAGAAACTATCTCTGGTGGCTGCAGACAAAACGGTATGTTGTAAAAAAAAAACAAAGGGAGCCAGTTAGTTGTAGGGGGCGCCCATGTGTGGCTGAGAGTGCCATTAAACTGCTCAGAGACATCTGAAGCACAGCATAGTCCAGTATAGGAAGGCGCGTACCCTATTAGGCTGGTTGGGGATTTTGCTGGCTGATAGAGCGGACGCTAGGGGTCTTGAGAGGAGATAGAGCAAAATCTGGAGTCACCGCTGCATCCCAGCACTGGGAGCTAGGACGGACCTGCTAATGATTGTATAAAAAGCGGGAGAAGGGTAAGAGGTCCCTTTTAAATGGTTAATTGGATAATAGTCGCAGCTGCTGGTGGAATAATAACTGGAATAATAATTAGATGTTTAATTTATAAATTCCTGGGGTATTTTGTGCTAAGTTTTAAAATGTTTCATGTATTTGTGTTTGTGTGTGTTTAGACACAGCATTGAATGAAGAGTCTCAGTCTGTGGCTTCATGACCCCACAAAGGGAATGGCCAGAGAGAGACGAAGTGTTTAAAACATTTTGTATGGTGTGTCCGGTACTGCAAACAATTTAAACATTGAGAAACTGTGGATCAAAGATTGAAAACAACAACATATTAAGCTAGCTTTGGATGTGTATCTGTATATGTGAATAGCTAGGAAGAAAACTGGGAAAAGACAATATTAAGGTGTACAAAAGGTCGTGTGAGAACTAAGAGCAACAAGAAAAACACCAAAGGGGACAAAAAGGATAGGGGAAAGGCCAGAGCAAAGAGGTCCCATGGAAAAGCCCTTTAGGCTGCATATTAATGCATTGGAAGGATATAGCTGGCTCAGGAGGCATAGAAAATAAAAGAACTCTCATTAAATACTGTAACCAATGGTAGCCTTTGTACAAATTGGGGGAGAAGGCCAAATAGCCACTGAATCGAACAATTAATTATAACACTATTTTGCAGTTAATATTGTTTTTAAGGAGGGAAGAAAAATGGGATGAAGCATCATATGCTGATATGTTTTTCACCCTCTGAAACCACACGGAGTGGCAAAGATACTGTGAGATTGTGCTACCAAAAGACCCTCTTGTACTCGGTCTCGAGAGAGAAAATAACAAAAAACCTAAAAGTAAATTAAAACGGTGTTGCTCAGCATTCAATATTGGCCAATGGTGCACTAGAATAGATAGAATCCACCAGGCACCAGAACAGGAACTAACTGATCTATTTAAGCCTCCCCCTTGACCACAGGAACAAGATAAAGATGCAGAGACCGGACCCTCACTCCCCCCCCTCCCCCAGGTAGCCCTGTGTCTTCCTGCACCAGGAAAAAGTCAGTTCCAGTGATTGTGCAGGCACCTCTCTGAGAAGTAGTAGGACCTGAGGGAGGGACAATGTTAATTAAGGTACCTTTTTCTACCACTGACTTAGAGGCATGGAAGAGAGTTGCCAGAGACTGGACTGGACTGGAATAATCCGGTAAGCGTATCCAAACACTTCCAGTTTATAGTAAAACAACACTAAACTGATTGGAATTACATGCAGCTCTTATTAAAATCTATGACTGAAACAGAAAAACGATTAATTCTAAAACCTGTGGGAGATTTGGCTGAGGATTATTATAAAACCATGGGGGAGATGTTGGAACCCTGGAAGCTGAAAATTTCAGGCTTTCTGAGCTGAGGGGTGCTGACCCTCAGTCAGGCACCGCATTTGACTTGAGGCCTCCGAAGTTGTGTGATAGCACAGAGGTTGTGGGTGTGTAGTTGGAATGGTGTTGTGTGATCTCACGGGGTGAAAACTTAGGTTTGGGGTTTTGGTATATAGTAATGTGTGTGGGCCAAGATGGAGGATTCAGGGTGTTGTCTGAGTTCTTCTTCTTCACCTTCTTCTTCCGTCTTCGTCACAGATCTGGGTGGCTTTCTCTAATTGGGTGAAAGATGTCTGCATTGCAAACATCAAATGGTCACTATTGGGTCAAAAACATAAATAATATAGGCATCACTTTGGTATTGGGTAGCTATCTCTTAAATAGCCTTGGTGAAAGTTAGAGGCTCTCCATTTTGCCTCATTTCTCTAACTGGCAAGTTGGAGCTCAAGCTGTAAATACTGTAAATAGATAAGATATAATAAACAACCAAGACCAAACTCGATTCTACGTTTCCCGTGTCTTTCATCCTGACCTCTGCCGAGATAAAGCAGGCAGAACTGTAACATGGGGGAAAATGTTAAAGAATACCTCCCCCTCCAAGATCCAAAATGGGATGCAAACAGGTTTGCAGATATAGAAAAATTACAGGCATACCAGGGGTGGATCTCAAAAGGAATGGGAAGGGTCATTCCTAAAACTATAAATTGGTCAGCGTTGTATGCAATCAAACAAGGTCCCTGAGTCACCATCTGAATTCCTGGATCAATTGAGGCACGTAATGTGCCGCAATACACCATTGGACCCTGGGTCAGAGATAGGAATACAACCATTAATTTCATTGTTCCTGGGCCAGTCTACAGGAGACATTAGGTGCAAGCTTCAAAAGCTGTGCCCTACAGAAAGCAGAAACCTAGAACTGTTGCTGGATGAAGTGTGGAGAGTGTTTAGTAACAGGGAAGAAAAGTACAAGCAAGGAAGGGGAAGGGTGGTGGTGGTTGCCAGGGAGGAGGGAAAAAGAAAATTCAAATGAGGACTGCCCTTACTAGGCAAGGACCAATGTGCATTATGCAAAAAGTTTGGCCACTGGAAAAACAAATGTCAGGAAAAACCAAAGGATAAGGAGAACCAGAGAAGGAGGATTGTAGCTCCTGTAGAGGAAGACTGACAGGGACCTGGGGAGTCCACCCTAGCAGGCCCCCTGGTTATAATAAAGCTAGGGAAAGAGCAAAAGAAGGTAGAATTTTTGGTTGAAACAGGGGCAACATACTCTGTTTTGAACCAAGCTTTGATGCCCCCTGGGAAATTATTATATCATGGTAAAAGGTGCAACTGGCCAAAGTGAAAAGGTGCATTTTTGTGAACCTCTGAAAGATAAACTGAGAAAACAATGGGGCATCCACAAATTTCTGTATATACCTAATTCCCTGAGGGCATTTTTGAGAAGAGATTTATTAGAGCAATTGGAGGCAGTAATTAAATTTGAAAAGGAGGAAATTACTCTGAAAGTAAATGATCAGCAGTATATACAAATAATGAGCTTATCCCTACCTAGCATTCCTACAGAGGAAAAAATCAGCAAAGAAATCACGAACCAGGTATACCCTGGAGTATTGGCCACTGATGTGCCTGGGAAAGCAAAAAATGCTCCACCTGTCGAGGTCAAACTCAAAGAGGGACGGCAGCCAGTGAGAATCAAACAGTATCCCCTGAAAAGGGAAGACAGAGAAGGAATTTGACCAGTGATAGAAAGATTTTACAATTGGGATTGTTAAAGTAGTGTGAGTCCGATTTTAATACTCCCATATTACCTGTCTGTAAACCTGACGGGTCATATGGAGTGATCCAGGACTTATGAGCTGTAAATAAAATAACTGAGCACCTCTTATCCAGTAGTGGCAAACCCATACACCTTGTTGACTGTATTGACACCTGAACTAATCTGGTTTACTGTTTTAGACCTGAAGGATGTGTAGCAATGTATCTGCATAACTTGGAATACAAAGTGCTCCAGCCAAACTACCACCTGTAGGTATTCATTATTATTATCAGCACTTTTGGAATGTATCAAGGTTACTGAGACATAAACGGTGCTAAAATAAGAAGAAGCAGCTGAGAAACAGAATACCAAAGACTACAAGAACTAGTTAAAGGAGGCCGACATGATGATGGACAGTGACCAATTAGGTGTCCTGAAGGATGCATGCTGGCCGTGTGGACAAGATAGAACCACCAATCAAATAGTGCGTGACTGCGTGAACAAACAACCTTAGAATGTATAACTGTGGCTTAATGTAAACAATAAACGGCTTCTGCCAAAATCATACTGATTCTGTCATTCAGAGGTCCTGAGCTCCCACATGGTGGTTGACCCCACAACGTGATGAATGCGTGATAGTGAAGCAGCCCAATAACTCTTTGGACTCTGAGGGGGTTTGAAGAGGGTACTGCAGAGTGAAAAGGTCGGAGACTGGCCACGGCGGGACCGTGGCTGGGGGAGTAGGAGGATGACTTCCACGGGGAGTTGGGAGCGAAAGAAACCTCCTGGGAAAAGCTCTGGATAGAAATACGCTGCGCAGCAGGTACACCGAGAACAGGTGAGCAACTGGGGCTGGGGGATGGGGAAAGGCACTGTCAAAAGGTAAACAGGCCACACTAAATGTCCTCTAGCTTATTCTCTCTGAGAGAGCAGTTAAATATGAACTGGAGGTCTTAAAAAGACGAATGAAGCTGAAACGGTGATCGCTAGATAGACACCAAAAGAAGAATCACTCTGCAAGTTGAGGCAAAAAATAAAAGATTTATTGCTCTGGGTAATTAAAAATCTCCCGGAAGCTATATAAAGACAGATGAAGTTACAGCTTCTTTGCTCCCTGCGTGCCGCGTATTTAAATGAAGTTATGAACAAGCTAGAGGTTCCAGCAAGCAGTCGCGTGACTGGCCCCCCCGCAGAAACCGCGGGCAGCCCTGCCGAAATCGGAGCCGCATTCGGCCCCGCTGAGCCCGTGACCGACCCCACACTTGGTCCCAGGGAACCTTTTGCTGGCTCCCTCGGCCCTGCCTGTGGCTTGCTCAGCCTTGCGGATGTTCCCCTGGGCTATACAGGTGGGCCCCCCAGCCCGGGCGGCCCCCCCAAGCAAACGGAGTTTGAACATGGCGCGGAATCGGGCGTTGTCCCCCGCCAGCACTGGGCATGTGCAGCACAGAGATGATTCTATTCCGGAAAAGGGGACCGATTTGCAAGATGCAGGCTCACTGAATTCAGAAAGAGACCCCTCAAATTTTAAATCACCATATTTTTCAGGAAACAGTTTAAAATTAATTAATTGGGCTGAAGTGAGGCGAAAAACGATTAAAGAGAGATATTTTGACGTAGTAAATGAACAGCTTTTAATTGTGCCTTGTCGGGAAACTCAAAAAGGAGCGCTCGCCTCTTCCTCCGCGGTGGCCGGAGACACAGAGACCCAGAGCAGGGGCAGAGCTGCCCTGCCCCGCCAGCCGAGCCCGGCCCCGCCCCTGCCTGGCATCCCTCCCAAGCCCAGCCGTAGTGAACGCAGCCACTGCCAAGGACAACGTGATCAATCCCAGATAACCTGCAACTTGAAAAGATCCAAGAGCAGCCAGCTTCAAAAGGAGAGGAAAAACCTTGTCAGAAATCTCAAAGAAGAGAGTAACAGTAATCCAACAACCCAGAAACTTGCAAAAATAAAAATACAGAAGGAAATGAGACATTAATTTTTAAGAATTAAAGACTTTAGTTAAACTAGATATTGCTGAGGTAAGATAGACAAACTTCCCTCTAACAGTAGCCAGATTTAAAGAACCGATAAATCATGAGGCCTGTTTACGTATTCTGGCTAATCAATAGACTCCAAGAAAAAAAAAACTTGTATTGATTATTGATTGCATTTTAGTTGTACTTTGTGTGGGGATAAAGTAGTCAGTAGCCATGTTGCTCCTTAAATTCCTAACGTCTCTTAGAATAAAGTTCTTTCTCTGTTTCTGTTCCCTAAGTATTTTTAAAGTTTTAATACCTTTCTAATCCCTAAATTTATTTTCTTATCCAAAAATAGCTCCAATGTTGTCCCTAACACAGCTTTTACACTAGAAGTGCACGAATTAAAATTTCTATTTTGTTGAACTCAGTAATCATAATTTATAAAAAGTTTATAAAGGTACTAGAGTTTGTGCCAGGTATGTTTAGTTTATAGTCTCTTTGTCCTACCCTGCATCCTAGTTCCAGCAGCATGTTTTGGAAATTCATGTAATTGCACCCAGTTTGTTAGAGGAGGAATAAAGAATGAAGCTTTTCAGCCTTTCCTGTCCCTCTTCTCTTTTGAATCAGTTACATCACTTTTGAAGAAAATTCAGTGTCCCCTGAATGTTAAAGAGACCACCTTCCTAGTATTTCAACTGGTGAGTTTCCTCTATATGGTTTATAGCTTGTCTAGAGTGAAGTCTGAAATTTCCAGAGGGGCTGATGAGACTGCTGACCCAGAAGTAGACCCAGAAGTAGGCCCAGGTCTGGAAAATCCCTAGTGGTGTGAAGAATAAGAGGATATGGGCCAAACCCTGAAAAAACTTTCTGACCCTATAACCTGAGACTTTCCACGTAAACACATTCAAAACCCGGCTGAGGTGGAGAAATACTTAAAAGAGAAGTGCCAAGATGATTCCAAAGGAAAAAAGATCATTGCAATAAGCTGGGCCCTGGCATATGCTTATCGCATGCTGCTAGATACTATAAGGCAGCAGATAAAGTCAGGGGGACAGGAAGATAAGTCAGCAGCTACACCAGATAGGGAGCCTAAGTCAGCAGCTAAACCAAACAATAAGCCTAAGACAGCAGCTAAAACAGACAGTAAGTCTAAAACACTAGCAGTCACCCTGGCAAAGAAGCGCACATACAAAACAGATCAACCAGTAGACGATAATCCAGGTAAAAGACCCTCAATGCCTCCCGATAACACCCAATCAGAAGCCCAACCAACCGACACCCAATCAAAAGCCAAACCAACTAATACACAATCAGAAGCAGAACAAACTGACACAAAATCAGAAGCCCAACCAACTAGCACAAAATCAGAAGCCCAACCAATTGGCACAAGATCAAGAGCCCAACCAACTGGCACAAGATCAAAAGCCCAACCAGCTGGCACAAAATCAGGAGCTGCTATTAAGTCCTTTTTCCTGAAAGACCTTTGTGGCCTAAGAAAGGATTACACTCGACAACCTAATGAATCTATAATTAGTTGGTTAGTCCGTTTTTGGGATGCTGCAGGCGAGGCTACAATACTAAATAATACTGAAGTGAGGCATTTAGGATCCCTGTCACATGATACAGTTATTGACCAAAAAATGAAGAAAAAAGCTACCCCTTTCAGTCTCTAGGAATGGGTCCTGGGAAGTATAGCACAAAGATATCTGTGTGCAGACTATCTCTATATGCAGCAAACCCTGTAGAAGACCATAGAACAAGGGATTCAACACTTGAGAGAAATGGCAGTGACAGAAATTGTCTTCTCAGATGACCTAAACTCTAAGAACCCAGACTTGGTACCATGTACACCCGTGATGTGGCAAAAACTTGTACAACTTGGGCCACAGGAATACTCTTCTGCTTTAGCAATAATAAAGCAAAATAGTAGGAAAGAAACTGTGCTGGATATGGAAAAGAAGCTCTGAGCATATGCAGATGCCGTGCATGGTCCAACACATGCAAGAATTGCAACTGTAGAAACCCGTCTGCAGAAATTAGAAGACAAGATAAAAGAAAATCACAATACACTCAGAAAGGAAATTAAAGAAATAAAAAAAAGCTTTCACCAAATCTTAGCAGTACAGATCACAGGTTCTGGCACCAAACGCAGATGTTCCCCAGACAGAGAGGGAGGGGGCATCCCACAAAGTAAACTGTGGTCCCTCCTAGGTGATTGTAGAAAAAACATGAAGAGATAATATAAAAATCTACTGCTGATCTAGCGAGATGTGTACTTAAATTAAAAGAAGACAAGACTCAGAGAGAAAGTTCTACAAAAAATAGGTAGCTTTAGTTACCCAAGAAAAGACAGATAACCAGGTTTAGAGGGGCCCTGCCTCTAGCCAGGTAGAGGCTAGAAAAAAACATGTTTCTTAGACTGTGTAAATTCATTAGCCTGGCACATTAAAACCACAAAAATATGAAGCCTTGGTTAACACTGGTGCGCAGTGCACAGTGCTCCCATCAAGACATGTGGGGGTAGAATCTGTTTCTATTGCTAGTGTAACAAGGAGATCACAGGATTTTACTTGAGTAAAAGCTGATGTAAGCCTGACTAAAAATAAGTAGAAGAAACATCCTATTATGACCGGCCCAGAGGCCCCATGCATTTTGGGCATAAACTTCCTCCAAAATAGGTATTTCAAAGACCCAAAAGAACTCAGGTAGGTGTTTATAGCGGCTGTAAAGACAAAGGGTGTTAAGCAATTGAACACCGTAGCAGAATTTCTTAGAGAAAGAGGGCATGATTTGTATTTGAAGTGAAGTTTGAACTACCCTAGTGCAGTGGTTTCCTTCTGGGGGGCTGCTACCTGCAGGCTGCTTACCCAAGACCAACCACAATAGTTCGTGTGGGTCCCTCAGATCTGCTAGCTGGAAGCGTGGGTGAGGCTTTGGAGTGAAGAGCGGGCTTCTGCAGTGGGATTGAAAGGTGTTTATTGTTGCAGCTTCCACGTGCAAAAGGCAAGGCTCGGCCTGTCCTTCTTCCTTATGTACCCCAGGACATAGCCTGAGGCAACAGGAGAATTGGGGCCAATGGATGGGAAGGGGTTGGGAGGTTCTAGAGTGGACCACTTAGCAGGACAATTGAAGAGGGCAGGTGCCTGAGCACCTGGCCAAATGGGAGATGATCTCTCTTCAAGTTCCCAGGGTGACTGACAAGGGGCTCCCCTCTGGGGGATACCAAGGGGATCAGGGGATGGGTAAGAGGATTCAGGAAGGGACATACCAAGTACAAAATAAATAAATTACATATAAAACTTTGAAAGGCTTAATCATGCACTGCAACACCTTAGCCTGGGCCTCACCCTTGAGGCCTGTGAAGCCTGTGGCACAGTTAGAAATTCTCTGCCAAGGTTTGTGGCGCAGTTAGAATTAGAGCTTAAGGTGTAACAAAGGACAGTAGGTTTTCTAGCAGTTAATAAGTACAGTAATTAGTGTGAACACTTTAGCTGCCTTAAAAGTAAGTTAAACAATGTGTGGTTGCATTTTTCCCTGTGCTGTATGCCAATGAGAGAGCACCTGTATTTGTAAACTATATAGAAGTGTATATAACCTGCCATTTTAGACTAAATAAAAAGGAGAATGTAGCATTAACCATATTGGTCGGATCTGTGTTTTGCTCTCGTCCAACTTCCCATTATTTTTGGGTTCCCTCACTTTAGAACACCTTACCTAAACAATCAGAGAACCCATCTGCTGTAAGACTTCTGAAGGGGGAAGAGCAACAAGTGCCAATTGCCACTTCAACAGTGCATCGCCGACAGTACAGAACAACTCGAGATGCTGTGATTCCCATCCACAAGATAATCTGTGAGCTAGAGAGACAAGGGATGGTCAGCAAAACCCACTCACCCTTCAATAACCCCATTTGGCCTGTGGGTAAATCTGAAAAAAAATAAAGATTGACTGTAGACTATCAGGCCTTGAATAAAGTGACTCCACCATTGAGCGCTGCTGTGACGGACATGTTAAAACTCCAGTACGAGCTGGAGTCCAAAGCAGCAAAGTAGTATGCCACTATTGACATTGCCAATGCATTTTTCTCCATTCCTTTGGCAGCAGGATGCAAGCCTCATTTTACCTTCATGTAAAGGGGTGTGTGGTACACTTAAAACCAATTGCCCCAAAAGTAAAAGCACAGTCCTACCTGAAACACTGCGGAAAGAACTCTACAACTAATAATATTTATTAGAGCGGTATGTATTTATTGACGTCGAGATGCGTGGGGAATAATTTCACCAAAGACATGCACAAACACCAGGGAACTTGCCTCCCTTATTATTCCCTGATGTCTTACATATGCATGACATTCCATGGTCCCCCTTCATACATATTCATTCCCTGACCCCATCCATCCTCGCTCGGTATGGTAATTAACTCCACGCCCTTCTGGGCATGCTCAGTCTGTTGTGGTGGTCTTCTGGGTGGTCTTCAAGCATTCACCTCATCACCTTTATCTCTCCCGTGTGTGCTTTGGCCCTTTTGGCATGTTTTCAAGGGAACATACCATCTTAGAGTCTGTGTTCTTTTCTTTATCTGCACCCTTAGCCCTGTTATTCTGCTGTTTAGGCTAGTTCTGATTATCGCTGAAGGCTCCCGATACTTGTGGTGCTTAAAAATATGCAAAAGGGTAACAGACACAGCATTCCGTGTTCACTAAATGTTTTCTAAAATGGGATCTCATATATTCTAAAGCACTACTTGGAATACATTCTAACATACAGTATATGTTCTTCAATCTACTATAAAGGATCAGCTGGGATTTTTCAAATTTATGTCTCACTACCATCTGCCATAAACTAATTCAGACCACTAAAAAAAAGTGAAGCTCCAAAACATCTGCAGTACATCGATGATATCATTGTATAAAAAAACCACTGCAGTTGAAGTGCTTGAAAAAAGAAAAAAAATCATCCAGATTCTCCTGGAAGCCAGTTTCGCTATCAAGAGCAAAGTTAAGGGACCTGCTCAAGAGATCCAGTTCCTGAGAATAAAGTAAGAAGATAGACAGTGTCAAATTCCCACCAATGTCATCAATGAGATCACAGCAATGTCTCCACCAACCAAGAAGAAAAAAACACAAGCTTCCTTAAGTGCCATAAGCTTTTGAAAAATGCATATTCCTGAATATAGCCAGATTGTGAGCCCTCTCTACCTGGTCACCTGCAAGAAGAACACTTTTCAGTGGGGCCCTGAACAGCAACACGCCTTTGCCCAGATCAAGCAGGAGATTGCTCATGCAGTAGCCCTTGGCCAAGTCAAAACAAGACCAGATGTAAAAAATGTGCTCTACTCTGCAGCCTGAAGCCATGGTCTGTCCTGGAGCCATTGGCAGAAAGTGCCTTGTGAAACTAGAAGCTGACCTCTGGGATTCTGGGGTCGAAACTACACAAAGTCTGAAGCCGACTACACTCCAACAGAAAAAAAATTTTAGCAGCCTATAAAAGAGTCTGAGCTGCCTCAAAAGTAATAAACCCTAAAACACAACTCCTCCTAGCACCCCGACTACCGGTGCTGAGGTGAATGTTCAAAGCAGAGGTTCCCTCTACCCACCATGCCACCAATGCCACATAGAGTAAATAAATTACTTTCATCACACAGCGCGCCCGTAATAGAAAACTGAATCGCCCTAGGATTTTAAAGATAATTGCAAATTGGCCTAAAAATAAAAACTTTAGTATTAGTAATAAAAAAAACCCAAAACCAAATTACACATGCTGAAAAAGCTCCACCGTACAACCAACTGCCAACAAAAAAAGCGTTACGCTCTTTTTACAAATAGTTCTTGTCGCATTGTAAGAATAAAATGAAAGTAAAAAGCAGCCGTATGAAGTCCCACACGAAAGGTCCCACAAGCTGCTGAAAGAGAAAGTAGATCAAGCCAACTCGCTGAACTCAAAGCTGTTCAATTGGCCCTAGACACTGCTGAAAGAGAGAAGTGGCTGAAGCTCTACCTCTACACTGATTCATAGATAATAGCCAATGCTCTATGAAGATGGTTGAAAAAGTAGAAAAAGGCTAATTAGCAATGTAAAAGAAAGCCAATTTAGGCTGCTGAAAAGTAGAAAAACATTGCTACCAGAGTAGAAAAACTACCTGTAAAAGTCCACCATGTAAATGCCCATGTCCCCAAAAGTCAAGCTAACAAAAAAGCACCAAGACAACAAGCAAGTAGATCAAGCTGCAAAGATAAAAATGTCAAAGATAAACTTAAATTGACAACAAAAAAAAAGTTGTTCCTAGCTCGATAGATTCATGATGCCTCAAGTCATCAGAGTAGAGATGCCACCTATAAGTAAGCACAAAACCAAAGAGTAAATCTAACCATAAACAGTATTTCTCAAGTTATCCATGACTGTAACACGTGCTGCAATCAAGCAAGCCAAGCAAGTGAAGCCCTTATGGTATAATAGACCGTGGTCCAAATATAAGTATAGAAAAGCCTAAAAAATTAATTATATTACACTGCCCCAAACACACCAAAGTAAGCATTATGTACTTACAATAGCAAAAGCCACCACAAGATGGCTGAAAACCTACCCTGTGCCTCACACTACGGCCTGTAACACCATTCTAAGCCTTAAAAAACAAGTTCTTTAAAAGCATAGTACCGCTGAAAAAATTGAGTCAAACAATGAAACTCATTTCAAGAATAGCCTTATCAACACCTAGACTAAAAAACATAGCACTGAGTGAGTGTACCATATCCCCTATCATGCACCAGCTGCCAAAAAAGTAAAAAAACACAATAGACTTAAAAACCACCTTAAAGCATTGAGTAAGAAATCTTTCAAAAATTAAGAGCAGCATCTAGCAAAAGCCACCTAGTTAGTCAACACCCAAGGTTCCACCAACAAAGCATACCTTGCCCAATCTAAGCTCCTGCATACAGTAGATAAAGTCCCAGTAGTACATGTAAGAAGTTTGTTAAAAAAAACAGTTTAGGTCAATTCTGCCTCAAGTACAGACAAACCCATCCGTGGGATTGTCTTTGCTCAAGGACCAGGTTGTACATGATAAATAATGCAAAAAATTAAAACAACACGATGTATACCTCAGAGAAATCTAATTAAGTAAAATCCATGTGTAAATATCAGTTTTTGTTGAATATCACTGCCATTGTCTGTCTAGTTATATATTGTTTCTATATAGATATATGCCTATATAATGTATGTGTTTGTAGAGTTAGAATTCAATTAATTTTAGTGAGTTAACAATATGGGGATAAGGAGTAGAATGTCCTAGTGTGACTATGGTGCTTGTATCCCCAATTGTCTGTTCTGTGTGTGCTGTATGTTGTATTCTGTACCTTTAAGACTGGTTCTGAGAGCCAAGCAGGGAAAACAGAAGCTTGCAGTGATTTTTGAGAAAACAGCGTTCACTCCTACACATTTTTATTCTCTGGACTCTGTGTGTTCGTCAGAAGCATGGACAGTGGCTGGACAGAGAACTTTTTTTGCTTTTAGTTAATTTAGCTAGCTGAGGCAAAGAAGCTCCCCAGACTGTTTTGTCTTTTTTTTTCTTTAAGATTATTTAAACCTGTCCTACACTGAAAAACCCAGAAAGACACCAGGATCTCGTGCCTGCGGCCCACCAGGGCCTGGACCTTGGCATTTTCCAGCACCAAAGAGACTAAGACTAATAAGAGACTGAAAGAGCTGAGCTAACTCACAGCAAGAACTTCTCTCAGTTTTGCCATCTCTCTTTGGAGCGGCGAGAAGTTTTGTTGTTTCATATTATTCATTCTTTTTACTTGTAAGCACTTTGTTTGTTTAATAAATAGTTTTTTTCCACTTTTCTCCAAAGAAGTTCTTTTCCCAGACCGGCTGGGGAGAGGGGCCATTTAAGTTTGCTCTCCAGAGGAACCCCATTAGGAGGTTTCCTCCCAAATTTGTCCCAAACCAAGACACACCACCACCGCTGCTGGTCATTCCAAAGCTAAGAATCTAACCCCTACGGATGTGAGTACAACACGGCAGCGTTTGTTTTTTCCTTTCCCCTGCAGCAGCTGAGAGATAGAAGCAGCCTGAGTTTGCAGGCAGCATAGCCCACCCCGCTCCAGCGCGGAGTGGTTTCTGACTACCTCTGTTTAATGAAGCTGTACATATTGTGTTTGTATGCTTTGAAGGTGTGTTGATGTGGGTTTTTTGAGTTTGGTTTTGTTTTCTGACTGAATTCTAATTTTTTAGAGTTTTACAGTTGCTAGAGAGAGAGAAAATAGTACATGCAGTGCCTTATTACCTATCAAAGATTACATCATAATCTGATTTCTTTAACAAGAATGTTAACAAATTTGCCAGATGAAGTTATGCAAAATACAATCGTGAGAAGTTACTCAGCTGTTCAGCAGTCTGCCAAATTCCATGTTATTATATTTTTTCAGTAACCCTGCACTCTAAAAGCTCTTACTAAATTTCTGTTTCCATGAAATTTGCAGTTGCCATGGGTTTTTCTCATAACTAAATTACTTGTAAGTTTAATATGTATATTGTGACTTTTATCCTTCCAGTACACCATCATGCTGTTATTTCTCTTACGGATTGTTCACTTTTCCATTTCTTTTTGTGTTAATAACAGTAGAATAAGCTACATCTTGTCCTATTTATAACTTTTAAAGAAACTAATTTGCAGTGATGTTTAGTTAAGGTCCAATAATACAATGCTCTGTTACCTTCTGTTAAGTTGACCAAGGCTAAGTTTTATTAAGTTAATTATGTATACTTCATGTCTGCTAAGTTTCAGTTTAGACAATGTTTTATTCCAGTTTTATATAGACATTTTATTAATTTGAAGTCCTTTTAGGGCAGAGTTCTATTGAGTTCATTTGTTAAGCTTTATCACTGTCAAAATTCATTTATACCAGGTTTGAGTGTTATTCAATCTAAGTTATTATAGCTTTTACTAGTAAGTTGCTCAGTGTTTTCTTTTTCATGCCTCCTGGTACCCATGGGTTGTGGCCATGCAGGCTGTGCAGGAATGTCACGATCTGCTAATACAAGCGGGGGTTGTGATGGTTCGTTAACTGATCTCAGAGTGCAAAAACAACACAGACAGGATTTCAGTATCAATCAAAACAAATGCACCTTTATTGAGTGCCAACAGCAAATGCAATAGAAGGATTAGAAAGGAAATAAAGGATAGAGAGAGAAAGAAAGAGGGGGTGGGTAATAGCTACCAACGGAGAGACGAAATCCTTGTGGTCCAGCCAATAGATCTGTCTCGACACGTCGGGGAGAATCTCAAAATCTTTGGTTAACTCAGGGGTCTTTTATAGTCTTTTTGAGGTCCGCCGGGGAGGGGGAACAGGATGGTATGTTGAGGGAACAGGTACAGGACAGTAGAGAAAGTCCGTTGCAAACAAGTACAGACATGCCAGTTCCGAACAGGACAAGCCCGTCCCAGCAGCGAGCAGGACCCATTGTTTCAGGACTGGTTCCCATGGGAAACCAGTCTTGGTCCAGCGAAAACGGAGGCAGATGAGGGATCTTCGGACCGTCTCTTACACCACCCCATCACTCACAATTGTCATCAAGAGAGCTCCATCAACAGGGTTCCGTAGTGTTGCGAAGTCTTCAGGACTTGTCAACATTGGTAGCATATCTGGGAAAACAGAGACAGTACATCAGAGAGAGAGAGGGATAGGGAGAGGGAGGAAAAGGAAAAGAAAAAATAGTAAAAGAAATAGGAAACAATAAACAAAATACAATCAACATTAATTAAAACAATTTTTCTTCAAATAATCAAAACAAATCACAAAAATCAAAAATAATTTTCACAAGATTACAAAAAAAATTATTTCAAAACACACATCCAAATTTTATAAGCTATTTATAATCCGTAATTATGGCTTACTCATATAGTTTGCCTTGTATCAATGGCCTTGGGGATGTCCACAGGGGAGAGGACATTGGTCAAATTGTTTGCATTCATTATAAATGTCAATTGTGTTAACCGTTTCATCATTCTCCAATTCATAATGAATAAGATTGCTGACAAAACCAATCAAAACTAAAATCAAAAGGACAATGATGGGATGACACAATTTGTTCAAGACACTTGTGGCAGTAGGTGACCACCCAAAAAGAGTATCCCACCACCTGTGTTCAGCGTCTTTTCTTACCCTTTCCATAACACAATGTATTTCTCTCACATTGTGATGAACAGTTACCAGGGTTTTCTGTCTGTTTTTCTTGATCTTTTCCAAAATTTTGATTAAATCCTGATGAAGCAACAATTGCTTTACCAAAGTAAGGTTCATCCCAATGGGGGTAGGCAATAGTTTGTGAATCAGTGTGTAATTGGATTGTAAAAGGTGATGAGAGGTAACTGGGGCTAAATAAGAAAAATCACATCCTGTAATTTTGGTAAAGTTGCAAACACAAAAATTTGAGTGATTTTTGGTATCCACTACTACATTTTCTACAAATACAACATCACAAGCAGTTCTAAAACATGCACACCCATTGCCTATATACACAAGCACTGTTTCAGAAGTCTTGTTAGGACGAATTTCAAAGTGACAGATATTTTGTTCCGTGTCCAGACAAATGTCTTGAGCTATAATTGCATTACTTTCACAGATGAACCCTTGTTGTTCTCAGACAATACAAGATTCTAAATTAACAGTTTGCCATTTCTTACCAATTTGACGGGCCCATTCCCTATGCTCGGAAGGGCAGAGAATAGCTCCATCATGATTCAATCCTAATGCAAGGATGGGAAACATCAAGTGCACTGAGGCATTATGTATGGTTAACACAAAAGCTGTGGCTGTGTTTGTA
This sequence comes from Trochalopteron elliotii, assembly GCA_024734555.1. Classification (NCBI taxonomy): domain Eukaryota; kingdom Metazoa; phylum Chordata; class Aves; order Passeriformes; family Leiothrichidae; genus Trochalopteron; species Trochalopteron elliotii. The sequence continues at coordinate 33,153 of JANPWX010017529.1, forward strand.
ATGGGGTTGTAAGTAAAATTCACTAAGTTCCACCAGGACTGGAATTCTCTTTCAAAATCAGTGGCACTGTCCCAAATTATTTTCCAAATTTCAGTAGGAAAAATGCCTTCTTCGCCCTCTCTTATAATTGAGGCAGCAACTGACTGCATCCACAATTGAGCCTGGATGCAGCTGAAAGCCAAAGAAATGTTGTTTTAAGCAGAGCCAAGTGTGTCAATTATCAATTTGTGGTCATTCACATTTATCTTTTCCCAATTTGGTAATAGGTTTGATAACAGCCACTGATGGGTTCTCAAGGCCAATAAGGACAACTGCAGTGGTTGTAATTTGGTCAAATCACTAGTTGTGGCAACCAATTTATTTATTAGTACTTCTGACATAAAGAGACCCTTCCACTTTTCTGCATCCTACTTTAAATTTTTAGCTTCAGACCACAGCCACTCAGCTGGTTTTTGGCCATGGGGTTGTGGTAGGATGCAGAAAAGTCACTAGTTTTATCATGGTTTATGTGGTCCTCATGTCCCTCGGAGTTCTCCTGTGAAAAGTAAGCACAACAGAATCTGCCACCAGGAGGCAGAAAGTTAGAATGATGGAAATTATCCAGCATGTATTTATTCAATGCTCTTTCCCCAGGCCATCAAAGACTACCCATGTATCTTTATTCAGAGGGGGTTTTAGCACTAGTGGTACTTCCCCTACAGTAGGGAGGTCCACCAAAACAGGTTGTCCAGGGTAACGTGCTGGATTCTTGGAATCACTTGGTCCTCATAGTGAGGGAATTATGCTTGGAGCTGTCAGGCAAGAAGCAGAAGCATCAATAAACCAAGGATTTTCTAACTGTTTGGGGGAAAAGGGAGGGGTAATGACTGAGGCAGGTTTGTCTTGGCTGCTATCCAAGTTTTCTGCTTCTTGTATTGCCAGGTTTTTCACAGCTCCTTCAGTTATTGAGAAGATGTTACAACAGTGTTCAATCTGAGCATACCACTTCCTTACTGAGGCCCTCTGGGCCACCCCGTCAGGTGGGGGGAACCCAGTAGTGACTGTCTTAATAACTTTGAAAGGGCCTCTCAAGACAATTGGTTGTTGTCGTGCAATCTTCTCCACTTCTATGAGAGCTAAGCTAACCACAAAAAATCCCTTTTCCCAGGTGGTATATCTTTTTTCAGCATCTTTGAAACCACGGCAATAAAAACCAACAGGCCCTGTTTGACCCTCAGGACCCCACTGCCATATGTGTACTAACAATCCTGAGGAGGCAAATCCCCATTCCACCTAGATGGCATCTGTAGGACAAATAGGGCCAAGGGCTTGGTGAGCAGTTGCTTCAAAAATCAGTAATTGCATTGCTTCTTCCTGAGAAGCAGTCCACTCCCATAGGCAGGCAGCTTTGTGGATGCTTTCCAAAAGTTGGTCGGGGGTACTGACTATAGCTAAAGGGTCTCCCCTTTCCAAAGGATTAATGCCCCCAGCCCAGAAAGCTGCGCGCTGTGTCAGGGACCATGTGCCATGTTTGCCTCCTGTTGTTAAGAAAACTCCATGTCCCCAATATCCACTGGCCTCCTGTTCAGTTAATTTAATTTACCTCCATCAGTGAGAGACACTTGGAAGACATATTCTGTCTCAGATTCTTGTGGGAGCAGGCCGTATTCTTTCTTTAACTTAGCCAACTCCGTAGCACTGTGTGGTATTTGTTTAGTTGTAATATGTGGCTCAAAATCTTCATCATTAATATAATTATATTCTGTTTTAACCAAGGGTTTCAAATGAGGGCAACAGTTTTCCCCACAATTATTTACTAATTCCAATTCCTTCTGGGGGTATATTTCACTAGTGTGGGGAGTTTCTTTTTCCTTTGCCTCCTTTAGGGAGTCAGTATTCTTTGAATTCTTAGAATATTCATCTCTCAGGTCAGCCCGTAGCAAATGATTTTAATTTCTTTCTTCATTTAATTGTTTCTGCAAAATTCCCACTATGTTTTGAAAAGAATCTATAATTGTTTCCTCTTCATTATGCCGCTTAAAGTGGTTTTCTATAGCAGCCATAAGGCATGCTCCTAAAACAGAACAAATTATGGCTTTATCTCGGCCAAATCTAAATTTCGTTTCATGTTGTAAAAAACATACTCTATCAATCACACTCTACAAATTAAACCAATTATTTTGAGCCCACTTTTCAATTTCAGGAGAGGGTCTAGCATTGTGTTTTGCTAACAGAGCATAAAATGCAGCTTTGTCTTTTGCACTACAGTTTTCAGTCATTTTGTGAAGGGATCAGAAACCACTACAGGGAGTTAAGACTTAGTTACACACACACACAACTACTGCTGTGTCTTCCTTCGCTTCCCTGGGTGGGTGAAGAGACCAAATCTGCCTGGGAGGTACTCCTTAAGTTACTTATGGTTGTCTCTTCGCTACACCAAGCAGTCCAGATTCACACATACACAAAACAGTTTCCCCTTTTGCACTATGAGATCTTTTGTGAAATTCTGAAGACAGAGTCCTCAGTTGAGTGTGGGGGTGCTTTTCACGTAGGCATGTGCAGTTTGTCGGAAATTCGAGTCACCCCCCCTTGCTTTCTAGACACTGCCCACCCTTTTCGGGGTGTCGGGCTAGGTGCGGCTGGAGTGAAGCATCCTTCCCCTGTTACAGACTACACACAACTCTGCAAACACCTCTGTCTGTCAGAATCCTGTCCGTGACACTGTTACCAAAGGGGGGTTGGGAGAAATAAAATAGTGAAGTAGTAGTACTCATGCTAAGGCTTGAAGATTTCTCTATTAGAAGTAGGCCCTAATCCTGGGAATGTGCCATGGGAATGTACTGAGGTTCCTGAGATTTAAAAGGCTTAGCTAAGAACAAACAGGTAGAAACTGTTAGCTGTTTCTATGAGATTAAGTTAAAGTATAACGTAGCCATGGGTATCTGGTGGGAGTTAGACCACAGGAGCTACACTACAGTCTTGGAGCAGGCAACCATGTGAGATTTATGACTTCAAGGAATGTAATTTGATTTTGATGTATGTATCTATTGTAACTTGGGATGTGGGGTTTTACACGTATACTATGAAGTAATCAGGAATATAAAAGTTGATTGTAAACTGAGGGTCTCCGGGATTCTGACTTGGGACACTAGTCCTCAGGTCCCCGGGCCCTAAATAAAGCACCGGCATAAATCAACTTTGTTGATTTGTGTTTCACTCTGGGTATCGGGCAACAGTTTTCTGGCGACTGTGGCAGGACACCGGAGGTTGCTGGGGCGGTTCGCGAGCTGATCCACTCCACGCCGGCACCAGGTGATTTCTGGGGAGACATCAACCCGTGCCCGACCCCGCGCCTGACGGACGACTGTGAGAGGTAAGCCCGAAAAGGTGCTTTATTCCTTGGTTTGGGTAAGCCTGCCGAATAAGACGAGGCAGTGATCCTCGCACGGTTGGGCAAAAGACGTCTAAAGGTTGGGGAGCCTAGGCACTGGCCGTCAGACGTGGCGAAAGCTGCGCAGGACCAGTACTTGCCACTCGCAGTGACGAGCAAGGCAAGAATAGTGGATTATAGTGGACTATTGGTAACTGAATTGTGGTGTAAGAGTGAGAGTGAGTGTGTGTATGATGATGCCATTTAAAACGTTTAAAGCATTAACTAGCACTAATGTAGAAATAAATGATGATTCGCCTCTAGGATGTTTATTGCAACATTGGAAACAAGGTACTTTTGGTCAGGAACTGAGTAAAAGGAAATTGATTGATTACTGTAATTATATATGGCCCATGTATGAGACTGAAGGAATGCAGTGGCCCAGGAATGGTACTTTGAACCCTGATATCATTACTCCTTTGATGCATTATTTACAAGATAATGACAAGTGGGATGAAATACCATATTTGGATTTGTTTTATTACTTGAAGGAAAAGCCTGAGTGGCAGAAGGAATGTGGTATAATGGTATGAAAATCTGTGGATGATGAATGTGTGGGATGTAAAGAATGGAAAAGGTGCAAAGAGTGCTCGGTAAAATTTGCAGAACCTGAAGAGGATGTCTCAATGCTGGTTCCCCCAGTAGCGGCGTTGACCCTCCCCAGTGCACCCCCGTTAGGGAAGGATGATGAATTAAGAAAAGAAAGGGAATGAGCAGGGACAAGGACTAAATCCTTTCTGCAATAATCCACAAAAGGTCGCACAAGCCTTTATGATAAGGAGTTACCACAATCAAAATCAAAGCAGCTGACTAGACCAGGATCTGAAGGTGATAATTGAGGGGAGGGGGGAGCCCAGACAATTTAGGATAGATACTGGAGCTACACATTCTGCTTTAAATACACTAATGGGACCCTTAAGTGATACTACTATCCAGGTGGTGGGGGTTATGGGACAAATAGAGGAAAGGCCATTATTACGCCCATTAGATATAAAATTTGGGGGAAAGGAATTTGACCATCAATTCTTGTACATGCCAAAAAGTCCAGAATCATTGCTAGGAAGGGATTTACTGTCAAGAGTGAATGCGAGAATAATTTTTGAAAATGGAAGGGTTAAATTGGAAATCCCAGAAGAAAACCTATCTCAGTTGTTTGTGATAAAAGAAGTAGAAACAGCAGGTATACCTGAAGAAATAGAGCAGACAGTAGTACCATGGGTCTGGGAGTCTGGAGTTCCGGGTAAGTCAAAAGCTGCACAACCTGTAGTGGTGGAGTTGAAGGAAGGAGCCCGTCCAGTTAGATTAAAGCGGTACTCACTAAAGCTGGAAGCTGGGAAAGGGGTAGCCCCAATGATAACTCAGTTTTTGGCATTAAGAATTTTGCAAGAATGTGAATCGGAATACAATACCCCAATCTTTCCGGTGAGGAAACTGAATGGAAAATATAGACTGGTTCAAGATTTAAGGGCAATTAATAATATCACAAAGGATATCCATCCGGTAGTGACTAACCCTTATACATTGCTAACATCTGTGTCTGAAAAATTTCAGTGGTTCACTGTAATCGATTTAAAGGACGCGTTTTTTTGCATCCCTCTGGCATTTGAAAGTAGAAAATTGTTTGCCTTTGAGTGGGAAGACCCAGACACAGGACGGAAAAAACAGCTGACTTGAAGACGTTTGCCGCAAAAGTTCAAGAACAATCCGACAATATTTGGGAACCAGTTGGCTCGGGAATTGGAGGAATGGAAAATCAGCCAGGTATGGGAGTCTCCTTTCTCTTATGTATTATTGCAGTATGTTGATGACATTTTCCTGGCTACTGTAGAGCAAGAGGTGTGCTTGCGCCTAACCATCGGACTGCTGAATATGCTGGGACAAGCTGGATATCGTGTGTCTAAAGAAAAAGCCCAACTGGTAAGAGATAAAGTCATATATTTGGGTTGCGAAATCTCCCAGGGGACCCGGAGGTTGGGTACTAACCAGATACAAACAATCTGTGCCATTCCTACGCCCCGAAATCATTAGGAACTGAGATCTTTTCTAGGGATGGTGGGGTGGTGTCGGCTGTGGATTCCAGACTTCAGCCTGAAAGCCAAACCCCTCTATGAAGCTGCAAAAGACCCTGAGCTAAAATAGGGAAGAATCCAGGAAAGGGCATTCCAAGCACTGAAACAGGCATTGAGGGAAGCACCTGCCCTAGGTTTGCCGGACCTCACAAAGGATTTCCAACTGTATGTTAATGAAAGGCAGCGACTGGCCGTGGGAGTACTCACACAAAAGCTGGGATCGTGGAAACGCCCAGTGGGATACTTCTCAAAGCAGCTGGATGCCGTGAGTGCTGGATGGCCCAGCTGCTTGAGAGCTGTGGCAGCTACTGTGATCCTGATACAGGAGGCCAGGAAATTGACTTTGGGAAAGAAAATTGAAGTGTTTATTCCCCACATGGTAATTGCAGTACTGGAACAAAAAGGGGGGCATTGGTTGTCGTCTAGCCGCATGTTACAGTACCAGGCACAGTTGAGGGAACAAGACGACATCGAATTAAAAACAACTAACTGTCTTAATCCAGCAGAATTTCTCCAAGCTCAACAGGATGAAGGAGAACTGGTACATGATTGTGTGGAAACCATCGAACAGGTATTCGCTAGTCGACAAGACTTGAGAGATGAGCCTTTGGAGGACCCCGACTGGGAACTGTTCACTGATGGCTCCAGCTTCGTTGAAAATGGAACTCGGTATGCTGGGTATGCTGTGGTAACCCTAAACCAAGTCATAGAGGCTAAGGCTCTGCCCCCAGGAACATCAGCCCAAAAGGCAGAAATATGGGCTTTGGTAAGAGCTTTGGTTTTAAGTCAAGGAAAAAGAGTAAATATCTGGACAGACTCCAAATATGCTTTTGGAGTAATCCATGTGCACGGGGCTTTGTGGAAAGAAAGGGGACTTTTGAACTCGCAAGGGGCACAGGTCAAACACCGTGAGCAAATCCTAGCCCTACTTGAAGCGGTCCACAAACCCCGGGAGGTGGCAGCAATGCATGTAAAAGGACATCAGAGGGGGATGGGAAAGGAACACCAAGGAAACCAGCTGGCAGACAAAGCAGCCAAACAGGTAGCCCGAGAAGTATGGACTCAATTAGCATTATTGCCTGTACGGACTAACCCAGCTGCTTCTTACCTTGAACAAAAACCTAGCTATTCTCCAGAAGATGAAAAACTAGCTGAGTTGGTGCAAGCCCGCAAAAACATCAAAGGATGGTATGTAACATCAACGGGACAAGTAGTTTTGCCCGTGAGAATCATGAGAGCAGTGCTGGAAATGGAACATAACAAATGCCATTGGGGAGCAGAAGTGCTGATCCAATTCCTGCGGAAAGAGGTAATCTCAAATCAGATGTTGACAATGGCTAAGAGAGTGAACGCTACCTGCCCGGTATGTATCAAAAATAACCCTGTGACTAGGAGGCAAGTGCAAATGGGAAAATTACAGGTGGGACCCCAACCAGGAGATTATTGGCAAATAGATTTTTCAGAATTACCGAAAGCCCAGGGATATAAGTACATATTGGTGTATGTATGTACCTTTTCCGGGTGGCCGGAAGCCTTTCCCTGTCGAACAAATCAGGCAAAAGAGGTAGTAAAGACATTGTTACGGGAGATTATACCAAGATTTGGTGTACCGTTAGGAATGTCATCAGACAGGGGACCCCACTTTGTGGCAGGAGTTGTACAGGAGGTAGCAAGAATGTTAGGGATAACTTGGAATCTTCATACCCCATGGAGACCACAGTCTAGTGGACAGGTGGAAAGGATGAACCAGACTCTGAAGGGGCAGATTAAGAAGATTTGTCAGGAAGCAAAAATCCAGTGGCCTCAGGCATTGCCCCTATCCCTGTTGATAATCAGGATAAAGCCTAGAGAGAAGGTAGGAGTAAGTCCGTATGAAATCCTGTACGGCAAACCTTATCATGCTACAGTATATCAGGGTGACCTGCATTTGATAGGAGACCAAATCTTACTCACTTATATCCTGTCTCTCAATAAGACCCTCACAGCTATCAGAGGAGCCCTGCAGTGGAATTGGCCGTTGCCATTGGAAAATCCAGCTCATGATATCCTACCAGGAGACCAAGTGTATATCAAAAACTGGAACACTGAACCTCTGAAGGAAACATGGGAAGGCCCTTACCAAGTACTCATGACTACTTTCACTGCTGTAAAGGTCGAGGGCATCGGAAAATGGATCCATTACACCAGTGTCAAGAAAGTCCCGTCTCAGTGGGAAGTTCGACCTCTATCTGCTACCCGGATGGTGTTCAAAGCCAAATCCTAATAATTGTCATCCTACTGGGACAGATCCTATATGTGGATGCTTTTGTGGTAGTTACTGTAGTTGATCCGTATGTAGTAGTGCCTGAAAATGCGAGCATGAATCTAACCTGTTTGTTTTCAGATAACCAGAGAGCTGGATTCGAGGAAATAAATGTCAGATGGAAAGTGGGACCAGAAGTGGTGGATCAGGGAATGGTTACCTTGTTTTGGGACAAGCAACAACAAAGAGGGAACACGACCTTGCAGGTACCCACAACATGGAGAAACCATACAGGCCCATTCACATGCGTTATTTGGATTAGGGATAGCTTTGATTATAGGAATTCTGAGGTAAAAGTGTTAAAGATAAATAATAAGGAAAATTTGGAAAATCCTGTCACAGTGGTACCGGCCCACACACAAGTTGACATGTGGAATGGACCCCCATTAAGAATAAACTGCACCTTTGAATTAGACCATTATTGTGGATGGACAGTACAAGTCAAATGGTGGAAAAAGGGCCCGGACCAGATGTGGGAAAGATTAACCGTTGGAATAAGCTGGTGGATAATCGGATTGAGAGGGAAGGGGTGGCTCAACATTACTGATCCCAAAATTGGGGAGGCTGAAGGAGAATACCTATGTGTAGTCACTTGTGGAAGTGATGGGAACTATGGACTGAGGGAAGTAGTTGCCAATCCTCACTTGGATAGGAGCATTAAACCACAGCATGGGGTATATCTAGCAACAGAAGGCCAGGACCTAATTTTAAGCTGTATCACAGGGGAAAAGAAATTCACTGACTTTGGGTGGTGGTTTAAGGGAAATTTGAAATCTGGACCCAAATATCAGATCGAGAGAAGAATTGGAATGATAGTCTTAGTAATTAGGCAGGCCAAGAAGGATGATGATGAAGGAAATTATTGGTGTTGGGTCTCGGAGGATGATTGGTGGGAACATGGAATGACTCACGTCTATATGAGAGAAACTCGAGTCACCAGGCAAGTAACAGAGATTAGGAATCCCATAAAAACCCCAGAGCAAGAAAATCTGGTGCTAGGATTAATTTGAGATTTTGGGAAAATGCAAAATGTCACAACCATTACAGCTTGCCTGCCCATGCCTCACTCAGCAGGTGACCCAATACCATGGAGAATAATACCTGTCGGAGAAATGCCCAAAGCATTTAGTAATGTCTCCTGGAATTGTAAATTTGTATCCCACACAATACCAGGATGGATAGAAGGATGTTTGATCCCACAGGAGATAACTAAGCAACAATGTCAACAGATGCCAGGCTATCTCGGTTGGGTAAAGGACCCTCGAAATAAGGGAAGTTGTTTAGTTTCAGAAACAGGGAAGTACCCCTGTTCGAGAGTGCAAATACAAACAAAGAAAAAGATAAATGAAAAGGTATGCCAAAATGTTACCCACCACACCACTATGGAAGAGTGGCAGATAATCTGGGGACCAAGTTTATTGGAAACATATAGTTACATAGGCCCAGTAAATTGGTGTATTCAATGGATAGGGAAAAAGAACCAAAGTTATGAATTATCTAAAGATGTTCCTGCACATTGGAGACAATTAACGGAAGCTAAGGATGATTGGAACTGTACCAAAATCTTTACTTGTGATACCCCACCAGAACATATTGGTTTGCTACCTGTGAGAATTCTGTTACAGCTGGGATGTGAGTGCAGAGGATATAATCATTCCATGAAAAGAGATAATAAAATGGGAGTTGACTGCAAAACAACCACGGTAAGAAGCCCAGGGAACTTGGTTTGGGTTAAGGGACATGGACAATGGACTACCCATATGCCAATCGACGGTTCAGTGACACAAATTACACTAGGAATTCCCACTTTATGTCCATTCTGGAAACAGTCCGAACTTACTAAGGAGGAGACCCAGAGGCGAATAAGAAGGGAAGTGGACGAATTAGTAGACCCAGAGGACGAATGGCATGAACCATCAGGGGGAGTCAAATTTGGTTGGGCACTTGAGTCATTATTTGCTCCGGTAGCTACTTATAGGAACAGAGAGATGCTTTACAAGTTATTGGGACAAACAGAACGATTGGCAGCAGTCACTAAGAAGGGGTTTAAGGACTTGAATATACAGTTACAAGCAACCACCAGAATGACAGTTCAAAATAGGATGGCCCTGGATATGATTTTGCTAAAGGAACATGGAGTTTGTGGATACCTGCAAGGGAGGGATGACCATTGTTGTGTGCATATCCCAAACGTAACCCAAGAGGTGGAAAAGGATATAAGCCAATTGGGACAAATTGAATCACAAGTGCAGGAGGTCCAAAAGGAGGCAGAACATAATTGGGTAGGAGCTCTATTTAGCTCATTAGGAATCCAGGTCTCAGGTTGGTTATCCTCTATAATACAGTATATTGTAATGATTGTAATAATAGTGATTCTCATTGTCATAGCATATAAGTGTCTCCTAGGAATAATTGCAAGAGAGGGCACTCATACACGTCGAGTGATGAAGGCTCTGACCAGGAAAGAAGTGATTTCGCCCAGAGAGAGTCCCCCGCCGACCTATCTGGAAATCATCACTTGAAGATTGAGCATCCTTGCAGAATCTTTGAAGAATGCTCAAAAGGGGGGAGTTGTTACCAAAGGGGGGTTGGGAGAAATAAAATAGTGAAATAGTAGTAGTCATGCTAAGGCTTGAAGATTTCTCTATTAGAAGTAGGCCCTAATCCTGGGAATGTGCCATGGGAATGTACTGAGGTTCCTGAGATTTAAAAGGCTTAGCTAAGAACAAACAGGTAGAAACTGTTAGCTGTTTCTATGAGATTAAGTTAAAGTATAACGTAGCCATGGGTATCTGGTGGTGGGAGTTAGACCACAGGAGCTACACTACAGTCTTGGAGCAGGCAACCATGTGAGATTTATGACTTCAAGGAATGTAATTTGATTTTGATGTATGTATCTATTGTAACTTGGGATGTGGGGTTTTACACGTATACTATGAAGTAATCAGGAATATAAAAGTTGATTGTAAACTGAGGGTCTCCGGGATTCTGACTTGGGACACTAGTCCTCAGGTCCCCGGGCCCTAAATAAAGCACCGGCATAAATCAACTTTGTTGATTTGTGTTTCACTTTGGATATCGGGCAACAACACCAATTTAATGTCACAATCCGCTAATACAAGCGGGGGTTGTGATGGTTCGTTAACTGATCTCAGAGTGCAAAAACAACACAGACAGGATTTCAGTATCAATCAAAACAAATGCACCTTTATTGAGTGCCAACAGCAAATGCAATAGAAGGATTAGAAAGGAAATAAAGGATAGAGAGAGAAAGAAAGAGGGGGTGGGTAATAGCTACCAACGGAGAGACGAAATCCTTGTGGTCCAGCCAATAGATCTGTCTTGACACGTCGGGGAGAATCTCAAAGTCTTTGGTTAACTCAGGGGTCTTTTATAGTCTTTTTGAGGTCCACCGGGGAGGGGGAACAGGACGGTATGTCGAGGGAACAGGTACAGAACAGTAACAAGTACAGACATGCCAGTTCCGAACAGGACAAGCCCGTCCCAGCAGCGAGCAGGACCCATTGTTTCAGGACTGGTTCCCATGGGAAACCAGTCTTGGTCCAGCAAACACACCTGCAGGCAACACTTGGCAAACATCCTACTTCAGTCAGGCCAGCATCCCTGTGTTAGAATTTTAAGGGTCTCAGTCTCAGTCCTTGGGGGGCTTCAATCTTTGTCCTTGTCAGTGGTCATGAGGCAGATGAGGGCTCTTCGGACCGTCTCTCACAAGGAGACAGAGCTGTTTGGGCTTTTCTGTGTTTTCAGGGGGTTCTCTGGGCCTGTTGATGTTTTTGAAATTGAGCTGAAAGTGGAGGCTCTTGAGGACTTTATTCTGAATTGTGGATGAACTCTAGCCTTTTTTCTTCATGGAGTGTTGTTGTCTATCCTTGTTGTGGGATGCTGTGCTTCTTCTCAGCTTTGGATTGGGTTTGTCGGTGCTGTCTCTTTTTGCTTCCATCCTGTTTTTCAGATTCCAACTCATTTGGTGAAAGAGCTCATAATTTTACCTTCCTTTTTGTTTCATTTTACTGTTATAAATACATGAATGTTTGGAATATATTATCTCAACTTTTTCAGATAGTTACAACTGATATATTTTTAATAGAAAAGGTTACAGATGACTTCACCCCGATAAGTTACAGCTGTGTTATGAGTGTGATAAAAGAATGGAATAGCTAGTCAGAAGAACCTGAGGAAGAAGGAATTGAAGGTATTGAAAGAACGGTTTGGGAAGGCTAGAAGACTGACCAAATAGGAGAGACACTTGCTGCTGTGAGTTTGCAGTCATAGTCAAGCTAGGTGAAGGCCTACGATCAGAGGTGGCAAAGAAATACTTGCAGTCATATTCTAGTAGGATATAACCAGCAGTTAGAGTCTGCAAAAAGAACCCTATGGTAGGAGTTTACTACAGTCAAGTCAGTGAGTAGTTAAGATCAGGATGGTTGAATTATAAAGAAGAATAGACCAGGACCTTTTCACATTTTTAGACAAGAGTCTGTGGCTTGACCATTTCTATCTCAAATGTGAGGTCTGTTGTTACAATATTAATTACATAGTTTGAATTTACTGATATAATAATAGGCCTTATTCATTATTGTCTTATAGCTGGCTCTTTTCATGTACTTTACCATCTCTTTGTGTGTACTTATCTACAAGACACATGCCATTCCAGGATCCTTTTTGTTCTCTAGCTGCTTATGCATCTCTTAGACCAGGCTCTCTCTCTAGCTAGTCTCTGCACTAGCTTAGTGGTTTGACCCAGTGCTGTCTCATAATTTTTAAGTATTTTTCAGAGTTCCAAAAAACAATATCTGAGCTTCGTTGAAAGCTTCCTCTGAACTGATGGTATTGTGACTTTTACTCCCAGTAATCAGATGCAGTATCAGTTTTTGTTACAGAAGCACTCCGACAGTTTGCTGTGTTTAAAGCGTCCCTATCCTGAGAGAATTTCTGAGTAGACCAGCTATTAGATGGTTCAATTAGTCTTTCACCCCATGAATCTTAAAGGCCTTGTTTTAAAATATGTCTAGGGAATTCTCTTCCAGTTAGAGCTCAGGCAGTGGCCAGGCCTTAGTTCTTCCTGGATGAGAAATTTGCCAACAGACCCAGATGTTTTCTGCATCAAAACAATACTCAAGTAGCTTTGACTTGGCAATTTGACCCTATAAATATGACAGCTGGACCGATTTTTGGAGTGAACCTAGATACCATGCTCAGGAATGGATGTCTGGGTCCTCAGTGAAACGGCATTTATCAGCTGTTGCAGTCTCTGGGATGATGGTACAGTGTTTAGTGCTTAATAATTACTTATTTTCACATGTGTTATTGATTGTGTTTATTATCTGACTGATTTTCTGATTACCATAGGTTTTTGCTCATTACATGTATTTTTCTGCCTTAATGTTTTATTATACTTGAAACCAAAGACATACATCTCATATTTACAACAACAACCATAAAAAAAAGGGGAATTTAGTGCCATAAACAGCTTCTGCTGAAATCATACTGATTCTGTCATTCAGAGGTCCTGAGCTCCCGCAAGGATGCCTTCTTTTGCCTCCCTCTCCATAAAGCCAGCCAGAAATTATTTACATTTGAATGGAAGAATCCCAAAAGCGGATGTAAAACCCAGCTTACTTGGACGGTGTTACCCCAAGGATATAAGAACAGCCCCACTATATTTGACAATCAACTATCAAAAGATCTCGAGTCCTGGGAGGCCTCATCTGAAGAAGGGAAGCTGTTATAATATGTGGATGATATCGTGATTGCTACCAGGACAAAGGATGCTTGCCTGACCTGGATGGTGAGTCTGTTAAACTTCTTGGGGCTTCAGAGATACTGAGTGTCTAAGAAGAAGAACCACATAATGCAGCAGGAAATAATTTATGTGGGATATGAGAACAGTGCTGGACAAAGAACTTTGGGACAAGCCCGAAAAGAAGCAATATGTCAAACCCTGAGGCCACAAACAGTGAAAGAGTTACAAACCTTTTTAAGAATGACTGGGTGGTGTCACCTATGGATCTACAACTATGGACTGCTGGTTAAATCCCTATATGCACTGACAACCACTGAACAAAAACACCTTCAATGGAATAAAGGAGCTATACAAGCCTTTAAGTCACTGAAAAAGGCTCTGATATCAGCTCCAGCCTTGGGACTCCCAGATGTGAGTAGACCATTTTTTCTCTATTCTCATGAGAAGCAGGGGATTGCCCTAAAAATATCAGCACAGGATCTGGGCCCATACTGCCGAGCAGTGTCTTACTTGTCCAAACAACTGGATGCAACTGTGAAAGGTTGGCCTGGATGTTTGCGAGTGGTCGCAGCTGTGGTACTAAACATCCAGGAGTCCCGAAATTTTCCCCTGGGCTAGAAAATGACTGTGTTAGTATCCCATACAGTATCTACAGTACCAGAGATAAAAGGTGGGCATTGGCTTTCCCCACAAAGATTTTTGAAATACCAGGCTATAATGGTAGAGCAAGACCATGTGGAAATTGTAGTAACTAACATTGTCAATCCAGCCTCTTTCCTTAGCAGAAATACAGGGGAACCAGTGCATCATGACTGTCTAGAAACCATCCAAGCAGTATATTCGAGCCGTCTGGACTTGAAAGATAGCCCTATAGAGAACACAGAAAACTGGTTCACAGATGGAAGCAGTTATGTCCTAAGCGGTAAAAGACACGCTGGATACGCCATCACCACCAGTCAAGAAATAATAGAGTCGAGACCTTTGCCCATCAACACCTCTGCACAAAAGGAAGAGATAATTGCTCTAACCCTTGCCCTGACTCTGGCCCAAGGCAGAACTGTGAATATCTATACAGACTCAAAATAGGCCTTTGGAGTCGTACATGCGCATAGAGCAATCTAGAAGGAAAGAAGATTATTAAATTCACAGGGCAAAAACATTAAACATGCAGAAGAGATCCTGAAGCTGTTGAAGGCAGTCCAACTCCCTGAGGAGGTGGCAATTATAGATATCAAGGCACACCAGAAAATAAGCTCAGAATTGGAAAAAGAAAATGAGCTGGTGGACATAGAGGCAAAACAGGCAGCCAAAGGAGAGGCAAAAACAGAGGGAGCTTTGATCCCTGATGGGCAAATCTCCCTAGAAGGTGAGCCAAACTATACCAAAGAGGATCAAAGACTCATTGAAGACCTAGACCGGTCATATAATGAAAGAGGGTGGGATCTCACCCCACAAGGGGAACTGATCATTCCCTCCTATCTAATATGTTCCACGGTCAGGGAAGAACATAAGGCACTGGGGGGCAGGAGCCCTATACAATCACCTACTTGGAAGAATTGCAACTGGAAACTTATACACCACTAAAACAGGTGACTCGACAATGTGATCTTTGCCTCCAGACTAATCCCAAAAATACCCCCAAACCAAAATTGGGCCAAATTGGGAAAGACAACAGGCCTGGGGACCAGTGGCAGGATGATTTTACTGAACTCCCAAGAAAAGGGAGGTACAGATATCTGCTGGTACTAACGGATACCTTTTCAGGTTGGCCAGAAGCATTCCCTACCAGAACAGCCAAAGATGGGGAGGTAATCAGAATACTAATACAAGAGATAATGTTGTGTTTTGGAGTTCCAGCAACTATGTCCTCTGACAGAGGACCACATTTTGTCTCAAAAGTAGTACAGTAAACCAGCCGCCATTTGGGTATTGATTGGCAACTTCATACCCCATATCGTCCTCAGTCAAGAGGCCAGGTAGAAAAGATGAACCACTTGATCAAACAGCAGATTGTGAGATTAGGACAGGAAGCTAACTTGACCTGGCCTCAGTGTCTTCCTCTAGCACTTTTGTGCATACGAACCAAGCCAAGGGTAAAAGAAGGACTGAGCCCTTTTGAAATCTTGTATAGGACACCCTATGGAATAAAAAATGGGATGTCCACACAAGATGGGGATGAAATTATGACCTCCTACATAGTGGCATTAGGCAAACAACTCAGCAAAATTCAGGAACATGTGGTTGGGACTCAAAGTAGGAGTTTAGATGGGCCTGTGCATAACATACAACCTGGAGATTATGTATATGTAAAGTCTCTTGCAGAAAAAACTCTAGAACCACAGTGGGAGGCACCATTCCAAGTGCTCCTCACTTCATTCACAGCAGTCAAGATCAAGGAACAAGCATCATGGATACATCACACCAGAATCAAAAAGGCTCCACAGTTTTCCTGGAAAGTCAAGCAAGTACATCCTGAAAAGTTACTCTTTCACGATCCTAATTTTAATCAAAGGATATGAGAATACGGAAGAAACAAAAAATGTAATACCCACA
>JANPWX010017532.1:0-10264 GCA_024734555.1 Trochalopteron elliotii
TGACAACTCAAAGGGGGAGGCCAATCACAGGGCAGTTGCTGGGGAGAGGTATGGGGGAGGGTTACATACAACAAGATGGGGTACAGAAACAAAATGGATTCCAGGGAACAAAATGGGGTACATGTAACTGAACAATACACCAAACTCATGTAGAACTTAAAAACACACCACCACATCTCCCCCTTTTTTGTTTTAAAGAGTGCGGGACTGTGGTTCACATCCCAGATATGGAGATCTGGGGTATAGATCGGCAAACCACTGCTGGTTTGTAGGCCAGTCCTCGAAAGGACCTGGCCATTGTCTCTGTTCCTCCAGAGGGAGATCTTCACTTGCTTCCTCTTTAAGATTGTCCATTTCGATCTCCTCCGGATCGGCCGCGTTCACGCTCGGGGGAGCGGTGGCATCCGAAATAAAACGTGTTAAAAGCCTCTTGACAAGTCCAAAACCAATGGAGATAATAATAATAATAAACACAATCAACAGTCCAGTCTTTGCCATCGAGCTGGCCCAACTTGAGAGGCCCCAGTTTCCAAATAGGTTCTCCCACCAGTCTCCAGTCTCTCTTTTGATGTTCCCGACCATTTCCTTTAGTGATTGAATGGATTTGCGGATGTCTTCAGCCTTAGATGTTAAATTGAAACAGCACAGACCCTCGAACTCCTCACAAGTATGCTGATGGAGGAGCAACAAATAATCTATGGCTGCCCGATTCTGCAGGGTGGCCCGTCTCGTTATTTCTTCGTCTGATAGAAGGTTAGAGAGGGCATTAGCTGTTAAGTTGGCTTGTTTAGCCACCCAACACTCCAATCGGCCTAATTCCCCCATGGATTTCGCAATTGATACCCAGGGCAAGAAAACCGTGACCGCTGTGGCCTTGGCCCGGGACCAATGCACAATTTCCGAATTACAATCAGGGTCGAGACTTGCCAGGTCTCTTTTTCTGATTGGTGCGTGCTGTGAAGAATTTTTTTGTACCCAATCCATAATTTGTGTTTTATTGGGGGTAAACAGCCCTAGCTTGCCCAGCGTGCATGGACCTCCGATTAGACGAAGGGGGATGCCGGGGAACGCCCTGTCTCCACAAATTAAAAATGTGCCTTTGGGGAGGGAAAGAGATTTTCGGATGCCTGTACTGGCCATCCACACATGGGCAGTTCTTTTGCACCATGCTCCGGCCCAGTAGGCATCCTTGACCTGCGTGATTTTATGATATAGGGTTTCTTGGTCCTTGGTTAAACGAAAATTAAAATGGATACAGAAAGATGCGGGGGAGGAGCCTAGGAGTTCCAGCTCCTGAGGTTCCGGGGAAATTTCTGGGAGGGAAGTTGTCCACTCTTTCCAGAGGGACAGGGGATTATTCACTGGATGGGGTCCATGATTTATTTCTTTAAAATGAGACAGGCGGTTGGGCTGACGGTTGAAGGAGTTTTTCATTTGGAGGAGAGCGGGGGGTAGCTCTGCCTCCTGGAACGGGATCCCCACGAGACACGATGACAAGGGGTCACCTGCAGCTGCAGAGGACAGGCAAATGTGGTCCTGTCCGAGGGTCCGCGCCAACGTTTTCCACACGTTGGCCTTGGGCTGAGGAACAATCCACAGAGAGGTCGGTTGGAGGAGACTGGCCAGTAGCACGAAACGGAGGATTTGCGCTACAGTGGGGAGATCCATCTTGGGCTTGGACCAGTGTAGGCAATCTGCAACTTAAACAGAAACAAATTAATTATACAGCCACTCTGGGATTGGAAAGGAACAGGGGAACTCCTCTTCTTCCTCCTCACTGAAGAGCCAATCAGGGAGAGTGGGCGGATGTAAAGCTGCCCTAGGGGGACTTGTCTCCTCCCGCTTCCTCCTCCATGAAGCCACCGCCACCTGAGGCACTGCCAACCACAAGACCTTGGGGACATAGGGCTTTACCCACTTCGACGGAATCCAACGTAAACCGCCGGGCGTGGAGACGCAGGCATACCCACGCCCCCACGTCACCAAATCATGGGGTCCCTCTGTCTTCCAAGTCTGTGGGTCCTTGACAAGTACCTTCGGCCTTTCCTGGAGCGCTAGCTGACCGCTCTTCACGAAATGTCGGGTCACCGGCGGGTTCAGGGATTCGTAGGAACAATTTAAAAAGTTGATGGTATAAAGGGCCCTGGCCAATCTTATCGAGGGGGGTTCCTTCCTCAGGACCTGCTTCTGTTGGTTTAGGACCCTTTTAAGGTTTTGATGGGTCCTCTCCACAATCGCTTGGCCTGTCGGGGAGTGGGGGATGCCAGTCTTGTGTTCCACACCCCATTGCTGCAGGAAGCTGCAGAATTCCCTGGATGTGTACGCGGGGCCGTTATCGGTTTTAAGCGACTTGGGAATGCCTAGGAAGGAGAAGGCCTGGACCAAATGCCTAATGGCATCTCCAGCCCTCTCCCCTGTGTGGGCAGAGGCATAGACAGCTCCCGAGAAGGTGTCCACCGAGACGTGCACGTACTTCAACCTCCCAAACTGGGAGAAGTGCGTGACGTCCGTCTGCCACACCTCACAGCTGGAAAGCCCACGGGGATTCACTCCCGCACCCAGGGTGGGGAGGGCGTGCTGCTGACAACTGGGACAGGCGGCCACGATCGCCTTGGCCTGGTCTCGGGTAAGGTGGAAACGCCGAACCAGACCCGGGGCATTCTGATGGAACAATTGGTGACTGATCTTCGCCTGCTCGAAAATATTCGGCAACGGGGCTATCTCGGCAGGGGCAGCAAGGGCATCGGCCCTCCCGTTTCCTTCCGTGATAAACCCTGGCAGCTCCGTGTGCGACCTTGTATGCATCACGTAAAAGGGTTGCTCCCGGTGGGAAATCAGCTTGACCAATTTCGAGAGCAACTCGAACAAGGCAATGTTGGAAACCTCCTGCAGTATGGAACCTTCTGCTCTGGATACTACCCCGGCAACGTAAGCCGAATCAGTTACTAAATTGAATGGTTCAGAGAACCTCTCGAAAGCTCTGACGACTGCGGCCAACTCAGCGACTTGAGGCGAACCTTCTACCTCAGCAACGTCTGATTCCCACCGCTGAGTCTGAGGGTCTCTCCAAGTCATCACTGACTTGTGGGACCTTCCGGACGCGTCTGTAAAAACTGTCAGAGCATCAAGGGGCTCTTTGCTCTGAACACTTTTTAGCTCCAATTGGAATTGAGCATCCTGATTGAAAATTTTGTGGGCAGGCCGATGAATCGAAATTTGGCCTGGGTAATTATCCAGGGCAAACTGCAAGGCTTCGTTCTCCTGAAGCAAGTGTTCCAACATTACCTTAGTAATTTGGCCCGAATTAAGCCGAATTGGGACGTGAATGCATTCAAAGTCGCATCCGGCCAGTTCTCTAATACGGACTCTGGCCTTCCGGATAAGGTCAGCCATCAATTCCTGTGGTCGCGTCATCCTCTTGGACCTTTGGTGGCTGAGAAAGACCCACTCTATAATGGAGAGAGGATCTTCTCCGCCTCGGTCCTTCCGGGGAATGGTGGTGATCTTCTTGTCCCATTGAAAGATCAACCCGTGGAGGTGTGGCAACCTTCCTAGAATGATGAAATTGAAGGGCAGGTCAGGCTTGCACCTGTTTGCCTGCCGGGTGGACATGGTGACCTGAACCTTCTCAAGGGCTTTCTCCGCCTCTGGGGTGAGTGACCTAGGGGAACTCAGCCCCTCTCCCCCTTTCAATAAATTGAAAAGAGGGGCCAGGTCTTCAGTAGAGAGACCCAGCCAAGGCCTCACCCAATTCAAAGCTCCACACAGTTGGTGGACATCCGCCAAAGTCTGAATTTGGGTCTTGATTGCCAATTTTTGCGGAACAATGGTCCGCTTCCCGATCTCGAGTCCCAAGTACCTCCAAGGTGGCATCTTCTGAATCTTAGATTCTTGCAGCTCAAACCCAGCAGCAACCAGTGAAGCCACTGTAAGGTCAAGCGCGTGGGCCAACAGGTCGTCGTTCGGGGCGCACACAAGTACATCATCCATGTAGTGATGAATGATGGCCTGGTGTGCGGCTGCACGGACTGGAGACAGCAAGGAAGAGACGTACCACTGGCAAATAACGGGAGAGTTCTTCATGCCCTGAGGCAGCACTCTCCAGTGGTACCTCTTCCGAGGGGCTTCTCGGTTAATGGTGGGGACCGAGAAGGCAAAACGTGGGGCATCGTCGGGATGTAGGGGAATTTGGAAAAAACAATCTTTGATGTCAATCACGGCCAAATTCCAATTTTGTGGGAGCATGGTTGGGGAAGGCATCCCTGGTTGGAGAGACCCCATGTCTTCAATTACGTCATTAATTTTTCGGAGGTCGTGGAGGAGCCGCCACCTGGTCTTATCCGATTTTTGGATGACAAACACTGGGGAGTTCCACGGTGAAGTGGTCTCCTCAATGTTGCCTTTCCTTAGCTGCTCTTCCACGAGCTCATTGAGCGCCTTTAATTTTTGTTTAGAAAGCGGCCACTGTTCCACCCAGACTGGTTCATTAGTCTTCCAATTCAGTTTCAGGGTGGGACGCTCTTCAGCAACCGCCGCCCGAAAAACTTTGGGAGGGTCGGGTATGTCAATTGTGACCCCCCACTGGGCCATCAGGTCTCTCCCCCACAGGGGCTGCTTGTAATCCATTACGAAAGGACGTAGTGTGGCCAATTGTCCTTTCGACCCCTCAATTTGTACCACGCTCTTAGATTGCTTTGCCAATTGAAGACCCCCTACGCCTTCAACGTGTCCGGCAACGTTTTGCAACTCCCAATGTGACGGCCACATGCTTGTGGGAATAATTGTCACATCCGCTCCAGTGTCTAGGAGACCGTTGATCTCTTTGGTCTCCCCGCCCACAGTGATCTTACATAGTTCTTTAGGCTTGTTCCTCCCAATTGCCCTGACCGAATTAATTTGGGGAGGCTCTTCTTTTTCGTCCTCGGTTTCCGAATCTAAATTTGTTGTGGTCGGGATGACCTGGGCAATAATCTGTCCCTTTTGGAGGAACGTGGGCGGATTTAAACTGTGCAGCCATAGGACGAATCGCTCTGGGTTTGCCGAGATTTCCCCAGGAGCGATCTCCACGTCCATTGGTGTAAATTTACAATCCCCAACGACGACATATTTCCCGTCGATAAGGGGCCACGTACCTTGTTCCTGTGACACGATGACTGTGTGCCACTGCCTGTCCCGCAGGTGGAGCGGTTCAGCCAGCTGGAGATGAAAGGGCTCCTGGCAGGAGGTAGTTGTCAAGGTCGATGTTGGTTCAGGCAAAATGCAGTGCCTTGTCACGTCCGGTGGGTGGTCCTGGAGAGGACCTCCTGTCGAATCCTGGGAAGGAGACAAATCAGAACCGTTAAGGTCCGTCATAAGGTCCCCCTTTTTCTCCCTCCTGGCTCGAACCGCCCGATTTACATCTGCACGCCGGGCGGCCCGGCGCTCTCCTTTTAGTTTCCCTGTTTGCCCTGGTTGGGGCCTGTTCTTCCTCTCCCCCCTCCTCCTCCCCCTTTTTCCCTCTTGAATTCTTGAAACTCCTCTTTGAGAGGGCATTGTTGGCACCAATGCCCCCTCTGGCCACACAGCAGACACGGCCTATCGGAGGACCCTCGAAAGGGCCTCTTCATGCGGCCAGGTGTCTGTGGGGCGGTGGTATTCGACAGTCCTGGTGTTTCCGCGGCAGCAGCGGTGGGACGGTCCAGCTTCCTCCCCTTTCCCGATGTCTGGGCCAGCAGGGGAACCTTAGCTTCCACGGCTTGGAGCATCTCATCCAAGGTGACCTTCTCCTTGGGCTTCTTGGGGAGGGAAAGGATCGCTGCCTTGCACCTCTCGTTTGCATGGGTGAATGCGATCTGTTCCAGCACCTTCTCCCTTGCCAGAGGTTCAGGCACCTGTTGCTCCACAGCCGCAATCAGTCTTTCCACGAACTGTACATAAGGTTCGGTGGGGCCCTGAAAAATATCTAGGAACGGGGGCAAGGGACCTGCGAGCCGCATCTCCAAAAAGGCTTTTTCAGCCTGTGTGGCTATTAATTCAAGAAGGGGTTGTGGAATGCCCGCAGCCTGGTCAGAGGCCACCGCCCAATCACCTTCACCCACAAGATGATTGAAGGTGATTTGGTCCCCGTGGTTATCCTCAGCAGTGTTGGGATCTGCCAAAATGCCTGGGAGAGCGTCCCCCAGAAGACCCTTCCAGGTAGCCTCCCAAAGCCTGTATTCAGCTTTGTTGCAAAGGCACCTGAAAAGGTACTTCAAATCAAATGGGACAACTACTGACCCGGCAAGCTGGGCACTCAACAGTCCTTGGAAGTATGGACTTTCACGTCCATTCTCCCGCAGGGCCTTCACCAGATCCTTCACCACATGCTGGGATAAAGCCTGCCAGGTGACGGTGGTAGTCTGCACTCCCCTCCCTCTCCGGTAAGTCACTGGAGCGAGGGTAGGAAGACTACCAGGGACCATGCTTCCGGGTTCCGGCTCCTCCTCCTCCGGGTCCAAACCGTGGGAACCGGAAGGCAGGGCGTGGGAACCGGAAGACAGGCGGGGCTTGGGGCACTCCGGGGGAGTGACTTGAGACTGGGAGGGTCCAGAAAAGGAGGCAGAGCTTGGGGCGGAGTAAGAAGGAGGGGCTTCATAAGGGGCGGTGCTGGGGAAACATCGGGGAGGGGCAGAGGGAAGAGGTTGGGACAAAAACTCATGGGAAGAGGGAGGGGTTTGGGAGAGGAAGGGGTTGGTTGAAGGGCGAAAGGGATTTCGGGAAGGAGAAGGAGAAAAGGCGGGAAGAGAGGACAAAGATGACGAGCGGACCATGCGGCCGCCGCCATTTTGAGAACTGGGGCTGGGGGCGCCATTTTGTGGTGGTTCACCCTCAGCCAAACTGAACCGAACTCGGGATTTAACCGGGGAAGTGCGGGGAAGGGAAAAATCCCGGGCAGCCTGACCAGGGCTGCCACGGGAGTCCCAAGCAGTCCGGTCAAGACTACCCGGGCGGGGGGACTTCGGGATCCTAAGGGGGCCGGGGCTGACGGGGATTGGTCTCCTCGCTGCACCCTTAAGGATTCCTGCCTGGGGACGTGGGAATTTGGGAACAGGGCAGGGGGCAGAACTGGGGAAAACCGAACAAAAATTTTCAGGCTGCCTTTTCTGCACTCCCTTCATTTGAATAAGGGCAGCTTTAATTCGCTGCGGCCAAATTATAAATTTGGTTGCCTGTTTGTCCCCTGACTCGACCAAATTGTAAAATTTCCTGCAGACGCCGCTCCAAAAAGGCACGCTGCTTACTTGGTCAGGGGTGGTTTTTGGAAAGTGCAGGAAAAGCAGTCTGACGAACCTTTTAAGTTCTCCCTTTGAGAACTTAACATCACAAACAGTAAAAACAGCTACAACTTTATCAAACACTCCTTTTTGTGCAGTGGTGAGCCTAGCACCCATCTTGGCTCGATGTTAAACTGCACAAACACACGACACTACCGACAACAAAAGACCGAACTGAAATAAAACACAGGACACACTGAAAACCGGGTCAGGCTAATGCCTCGCCCCCGGGGTGCCGTGAAACAACACAAAACCCGATAGTAAAACCGACAAAACCCCCACTGGGAGTGTCTGCTACCGGTCCAAAATGAAAATCAACACACAACTGAAAGAACAGAAAACCGACCGAGGGAAACTGAGGAAGGGTAAAGAAAATTTTCCCCCCACCCAGGGGTCCGGACCCTTAGCCTCCTGGAGCAGGTCCTCCAGGCTGACTATCCCAAGTGAGGCAAGAGCCTCAAGGCTTTTAACAGCCTTCCAGTAAGTTTCCCCAATAGGGGGTATACTTACAGAAATCGGTCGGTGGGGAGAAGGTCGGTGTGCCGGTGCTCTCTCCGAGGGAGACTTCCAGGGGTGCCAAGAAGCTGCCTCCCTCCTCCACCGGGAGCGCACTCCGAACCGGAGCTGCTACAACCGGCGGCGCTTGAAGTACTGAGGATCGGGTCCGGGCACGTCCACAGAGCCCCAGGATCCTTGCACAGGGTCCAGTCCAAGCTGGGCCAGCTGTGTCAGCCCTCAAGCTGCCACACACAGCAGTGTGCTCTCTGCAGGGGCCCCACGTTGGGCGCCACTCTGCGGTGGCTCAGCGTCCGCCTCACTCGGCTAGCCCCGGGACGCTGCCGCAAACAGGTGGTCCGTGCCTGCGTTGAGAGCAGGTGTATGGCGATGGAGAAGAGCGAATGAAAGGAGGGACTCTCTTGGGGGTGAAACAGAACAGGAGTTTATTGGGCAGGGAGCCCTCACCTCACTGCCAGTGCCCCAGGAGAGACAACCAGCAGAGAGGGACAGCACCTTTTAAAGGGGGGTGGGTTCCAGGGATGGGTTACAGAAGGCACGAATAGGAATAAACTGGGGAGTGGCTGATCACATAACTGACATATACAGTAACAAACCAAAGGGGAGTGGGAGGGGGATGACTGGATCCTGCCCAATCACTCGATGCCTCTCCCCGAACTTTCCAGACTCAGGGAGAGGCCCCGGGATGATGGACAGGACCAGGGGGATACATAATACAAGACTGACAACTCAAAGGGGGAGGCCAATCACAGGGCAGTTGCTGGGGAGAGGTATGGGGGAGGGTTACATACAACAAGATGGGGTACAGAAACAAAATGGATTCCAGGGAACAAAATGGGGTACATGTAACTGAACAATACACCAAACTCATGTAGAACTTAAAAACACACCACCACATCTCCCCCTTTTTTGTTTTAAAGAGTGCGGGACTGTGGTTCACATCCCAGATATGGAGATCTGGGGTATAGATCGGCAAACCACTGCTGGTTTGTAGGCCAGTCCTCGAAAGGACCTGGCCATTGTCTCTGTTCCTCCAGAGGGAGATCTTCACTTGCTTCCTCTTTAAGATTGTCCATTTCGATCTCCTCCGGATCGGCCGCGTTCACGCTCGGGGGAGCGGTGGCATCCGAAATAAAACGTGTTAAAAGCCTCTTGACAAGTCCAAAACCAATGGAGATAATAATAATAATAAACACAATCAACAGTCCAGTCTTTGCCATCGAGCTGGCCCAACTTGAGAGGCCCCAGTTTCCAAATAGGTTCTCCCACCAGTCTCCAGTCTCTCTTTTGATGTTCCCGACCATTTCCTTTAGTGATTGAATGGATTTGCGGATGTCTTCAGCCTTAGATGTTAAATTGAAACAGCACAGACCCTCGAACTCCTCACAAGTATGCTGATGGAGGAGCAACAAATAATCTATGGCTGCCCGATTCTGCAGGGTGGCCCGTCTCGTTATTTCTTCGTCTGATAGAAGGTTAGAGAGGGCATTAGCTGTTAAGTTGGCTTGTTTAGCCACCCAACACTCCAATCGGCCTAATTCCCCCATGGATTTCGCAATTGATACCCAGGGCAAGAAAACCGTGACCGCTGTGGCCTTGGCCCGGGACCAATGCACAATTTCCGAATTACAATCAGGGTCGAGACTTGCCAGGTCTCTTTTTCTGATTGGTGCGTGCTGTGAAGAATTTTTTTGTACCCAATCCATAATTTGTGTTTTATTGGGGGTAAACAGCCCTAGCTTGCCCAGCGTGCATGGACCTCCGATTAGACGAAGGGGGATGCCGGGGAACGCCCTGTCTCCACAAATTAAAAATGTGCCTTTGGGGAGGGAAAGAGATTTTCGGATGCCTGTACTGGCCATCCACACATGGGCAGTTCTTTTGCACCATGCTCCGGCCCAGTAGGCATCCTTGACCTGCGTGATTTTATGATATAGGGTTTCTTGGTCCTTGGTTAAACGAAAATTAAAATGGATACAGAAAGATGCGGGGGAGGAGCCTAGGAGTTCCAGCTCCTGAGGTTCCGGGGAAATTTCTGGGAGGGAAGTTGTCCACTCTTTCCAGAGGGACAGGGGATTATTCACTGGATGGGGTCCATGATTTATTTCTTTAAAATGAGACAGGCGGTTGGGCTGACGGTTGAAGGAGTTTTTCATTTGGAGGAGAGCGGGGGGTAGCTCTGCCTCCTGGAACGGGATCCCCACGAGACACGATGACAAGGGGTCACCTGCAGCTGCAGAGGACAGGCAAATGTGGTCCTGTCCGAGGGTCCGCGCCAACGTTTTCCACACGTTGGCCTTGGGCTGAGGAACAATCCACAGAGAGGTCGGTTGGAGGAGACTGGCCAGTAGCACGAAACGGAGGATTTGCGCTACAGTGGGGAGATCCATCTTGGGCTTGGACCAGTGTAGGCAATCTGCAACTTAAACAGAAACAAATTAATTATACAGCCACTC
>JANPWX010017533.1:0-18207 GCA_024734555.1 Trochalopteron elliotii
GCAAGCCCCGAGATTTCCCGCACCCAAATGCCTGCGGGGTGCGGGTACGGGCAGGGTCCGCTCTGGGGACCCTGCGCCCACCCCAGCAGCTATGCTGGGGGGGGAAGTGCCTTCCTCGCTGCTGCGTTTGCGTGGGGAGGGGATCGGTGGTCCCGCCGACAGCGCGTGGGGGGCTAAAGCCTCCCCACTCCAGTGCCGTTTTCGCGGAGCGGGAACAGGGCAAACGGCTCCACCATCTCCCTTGGCATTTAGCCCGGGAGACAAATTCAGGCTCGAGCCATCCCCTGAGACCTTTTTCCAGGTCCCTAACAATCTTAAAAAATCCACACTGCAATCAGCAGTAAAAGGCTGAAGCAGGTGATTCCCCTCATCTGAGGCAGGGGTAGAGGTCATCTCTCTTACCACTGATTACCTCAGACACACAGCAGAGTGTATTTCCCACACAGGGTCATCTGACGAACACACGGACAGAGTCCAGATGCCACTTGTATCAGGGTCACCACTTGTGACAGGGTTCTTGGCACACGTCAGGGGTCACCAAATGTGGCAGGGTTCTCGGCACATGTCGGGGTCACCAAATGTGGCAGGTGCAGGGACGGCCCAAGGAACGAGGCAGACGCAGGCACGCAGCAGGTCAAGGGAAGGCTTCTACTGTTTATTCTTTAAATCTGACTCCATATATACATTTTTACAAAAGGCCAGAGATTGGCTACACAGGTTGCCACCTCTTGACCTGGATGGTGAACATCACCGTCCATCCCATTTCTCCACCCATAGCAGAAAAATGTAAACAATAGATAAATGCTAAAAATACATATTGTTTTTGTGAAGCTGCATGAGAAACTCCAGTTCAAGACTGTAACAATCAAAAAGCTTTTGCATCAGGGCGACACAGGAGCACTGCCACTGCCGCTACCACTGATGCTGCTCCGTGGTGTACAGGTGCTGCTGCTGCAGCCTGGAGAGACATGTCTGCAAATAAGGAGGAGAACCCGTATTGGCACCCACCAGGCATGGCTGGACACCAGGAGCCCATCCCAAAGGATGCCCCCAGCAAGGAGAAGGCTGTGCAGGAAGCCTGGTTTCTCATGGAAAACCTCAGACTGAGAGATTTTGGGAAGCCTTCAGTCCCTTCCAACCCAGAGCTCAGGGCAGGACAAAGGGCTGCCCTCCCGTAGCTGGTCAGTGGCCAGCCCTTTGTCTCCAGCTGGGAAAAGCCACTGATCATTCCACAGGCCCCTTTCTCCAGGGGGAATGGGGACCCTGGGATGCAATTTTCCCTTTGCAGGAGGATTCTGACAGTGGCCTGAAAGCCAGGAGTGGTAGATGGAAGGGGGTAGAGTTATCCACTGCGAGAAGGCTGCAGGGATGGAACACTGCTGCTTCAAGTGAGGGGATCATGCACAGCTCCTTTGGGAGCAGGATTCTGCTGTAGGCTCATCCAGGATGCTCCTCCTCAGGGGAAAACACTGCTCCAGAACCCTTTGCAGCATCCCAGTGGAGACCATTTGCATGGAGATGGCAGAGACACCAGGGACAGGAGAGGTCCTGGGGGCTGCCAAAACTGGGCAGCCTGGCAAACTCACACCTGACTGTGTGTTAACAACCCAGCCATGACATCACTGTAGCTTCTGTCCCCATGTTGGAGTTGAGAGCCCACTCAATACATGAAATTCTCATGGCTTATCCTTCTTGCCCCTCCTTCTGGCCCATGGAGGTCTTCAGCCCACTCCTTCCATCCTTCAGGACCAGGTGTGTTGGAATTCTGGCCTGGAGAGGGGACACAACTCCAGGGCCTTAGGGAAGAAAGAAACAACCTTTAGTTTCTGTACTTCCTGTAAGTGGGATTCTGGTGTGTGTTTTAAAATAAATGTTATAACGCTCCGTGCCTTGTTTTCTAGGACAATCTTTCCTCCATCTCCTTCCAAGCTGGTCCTGGAGAAAGAGGCTGTAAGGAGAGCCTTGTGTCCATAAAGCCCCATGTCCATACTTTTCCTTTCACACATCTGAGGACTAGCTCACTTTCAACTCTTTCTGCTTTTCACTGGCCCAGATTTGCCTTTAATTACAGATCCCTGCCTTCCTCAGCTCCTGTTTTATCCCCTGCTTCCTCAGGTCTCTGGCTGCTTGGGAACTGGCTGCCTGGGATTCAGGGCGGATACTGGAAACTGTGCAGTCCAGGGTTATTTTCTGATCCTTGGGAATGAGGGCTGGATGAGCCAAGGGTGTGTGTGAACAGCAAGGGGTTAAGAGCCAGGGATGGGGGCTCCCACATTTCCCTTAGTGTGGAGGCTGTTAAGCCAGACAGTGTTAATACAGTGTTCTCTGGAGAGAAGCCAGACAATAATATAAACACGCCCCCTTAGAAAGGGAGCAGTTAGGCCAGACAATATAAACACAACCCCCTAAAGGAGAAACTGGCAAACAGCTCTCTATGTTATGGTGAAGAAATGTATTAATCAGTTATACCCCATTGGTTCTTTTTTACCCCAGCCAATTGGTCCATTTTGGATCCTTCCCCTGATTGGTCCCTTTCCCAATTCTTCTCCCCATTGGCCAAGTGGTAAAACCCCACCCCTAGCTACCCTATATAATCCCACTGTGAAAAATGAGCTTCACTCTTTTAGAAAAATTTATAAGTTTAATAAAAAAATAAAAATAGACAATTTAGGAGACAGAAAAGCATAGGTATCTTGGCCAAGGGTGCCTCACCAGAAAAGCATGCCTTTACTTTTTCGAATTTTCTGTTTTAAGGATCGCTGTGTTACATATTCAATAGATCCTAATGCATGATTCAAACATTCTCTTTGGGTTTGGTCTGTTTCAATTCCCCCCCTCAATCATTTTATCTGGTAGATTCATCTGTGGGTGGCTCCACTTCATCTGGTGACATGGGTCTCATAAATTCTTCTGACGTTTTTGGTTATCCTCATTCTCCAGGCAGCAACTGACAGAACGAGAGGACACAGTCTTAAGCTGCGTCGGGGGAAATATAGGTTGGATATTAGGAAGAAGTTCTTCACTGAAAGAGTGATTAAATACTGGAATGGTTTGCCTGGGGAGGTGGTGGAGTCACCATCCCTGGATGTGTTTAAAAAGAGACTACATGTGGCACTTGATACCATGATCTAGTTGAGGTGTTAGGGCTGGGTTGGACTCGATGATCTTGAAGGTCTCTTCCAACCTACACATTCTGTGATTCTGTGATAAGAAACAGCAAGTCAGCAGCCTTTATGCAGGAATGCAAGATGATCTTCTATACCTTCTGGTTTGGTCAGTTTAGATGTTACAAAGAAAAAAAACTAATCTTTTTACTGTTAACACTATGTTACAATTAGAAAATACATTCATCACTTTTCTAAACTCTAATAATAAAATATAATACAGTACAATTATACATATAGTATTCATTTTAATATTTGCAAAACCCCAACTTTATAATATGCATTTATAACACCACTCACCTTGGGCCCCCATTAAAGACCCCTTCCCCTTCTCCCTCTTCCCGTGTCCCTAAACCCTTTTCCCTGCCTGAGAGTGGGTCAGCAGGTGGTTCCTGCGACTCTGTGCCGGGTTGCCACCGTCTCCCAGACGTCTCCCAACCCCCTTTCTCCCCTCACCAGGGCAGCACTGGCCATACTGTGCTGGACCTTCCCCTCAACCTCCTACCTATACCAAATTACCCGAGTTTACCCCCTCCACAAGTTCCTAGTTCACAAGTTCTATGTCCCCAAAATGGTGCTGGCAATGTGGCCAGCCCCACCATTTTGTCTTCCCTCAGCCCAAGTTTTCCCACACTTCAGACCCAAAATGGACACCCTTCCATTCCTCCTCTGCCCTTTCCTGTGCACACCATGGCGCACGCACCCACCATCGTGCCCAGCTCCTCCCCTTTCCTTTCATCCCCTGCGTTGTTGGGTGTAACCGTGGCGGGCCCCTCCCCCTCTTCCGGGAACACCCCTGACATTGGGAACACCCCTGACATTGGGAACACCCCCTTCATCCCGGGTCCTGCCCCCTGTACCTCCCCTTCGGTTGGCTCCACCCCTGAAGGTCAACCCACTTCTACTTTCCACAACATCGGGACCGGAAGCGGGGGTGGTAGAAACCGGAAGAAGGCCATCTTGGTCTCCACTGCCACACAATATCAGGCATCCCTGGTATGCTCCAAGCAGCCATGCCCTGTCAGCAGGCATCCTCCATCCTCCTTGGAGGATGAGAGCAGTGACTCCTCTAGCTCTGATTCTGAGTGTGAGGATCGCTGGGCTAAGACTTTAAGGAAAGCCACACAGGCAGGAAACTGGGAATTGGCTGATAAAATCACTGCCTTTCCTGTCAGATTTAAATGGGGGAGAAGGGCAGGGACACATGCCAGCTGATCACTTTGCACCTAAGGGTGCACAAAGAGCTAAATCACTCTCCGCCTGAGAGTGCCTGTGCCTCCATCAATCTAGGTTTCTTTTTAAAGACGCTTCTAGCAAGGAAGGTCGCAGCACATTCACCACCGGACCAGATCACGACACCTTAGCACAGAATCTGGCCAAGTGCTTGGATGGGATGAGATTCCTGCTGGTACAGCCTTTGGAGAGAAAGGATGAGTCCAAACAGGTGCTGGAGGAACACCAGAGCACCAGGAGGACAGGTAAATGGGGTGGGAATCCTCAGGTGGATTCCTGCAGCTCCCAGCATTTCCTGGAGGCTGCAGCAGCTCTGCTTTATTTTTGGTTCCCATTGACTGGAGTTGGCCGTGCTCAGCCCGAGCCCAGGTGGACAATTACTCATTTCCATATCCATTCCATCATTTTTAATGGTCTCTCCTGGGTAATGGAATCAATTAATGAGCTTTTCTTGTAAAACATCCCCTCCCCTTAATGTGCTCCAGGTTTCTGTGAGAACAGGGAAGGAATCAGAGGTGGCTCAAGAAGATGCAGGCACTGGAAGTTGAGCCCGAGCTTGGGGAGTGCCAGGAGAGTTAACCCTGGTTATCAGTTGTTAATGTGCTATTGACTGGCTCTGCCTGCTGCCATCTCCCTTCCTAGAGAGCATCTGGAAAACCGCAGCTGCCCAAGGCCAAAAGCTATCTCGAGTTTTCCTTTTAAAATGCAATTAGGGCTCAGTGCCCGGCATTCCTCAGAAAAAGGACTTTCAGCTGCCAGGCTGCAAAACAGCTGCAGTTTCTGTGTCCGGAGGGCTGCAGGTACTAAATTAGGATTCCTTCAATGCCTTCCCTCCATCCATCTCCCAGCGTGTTATAAATGATTTTCAGCCAATCTGGTATCAAAGACTTTGTTTTTCCAATTCCAAAATCAATCTGAGACAACCACAATAAAATTGAGCAACATCGATCGAATGCTGGGTGAACAGAGGTCCAGCAGCAAGGGTGCTGTTCCACCTTGTCCACAAATGCTGGGTTCTGGAGTCCAGATTTTATACAGTTTTTTCCGCCCGGCGGCGAGTCCATTGTGTGTCCCTGTCCAGTCTACATATTCATGTGTTTCTTTCTTTCGTGGTTTGATTTTGAACAGATTTCCTGGCAGTGTGCAGGATCTGAAAGGGGTTCCTGGAACCAGACATTGGAATGGTGATCGGCTCAATCTCTGGGTTCCTCCATCGAGATTGGCATCAGACACTGATCGTCCGCGAATCACAGAGTCCATCCCTGATGGATGAGCCATTTCCTGCTCAGCCTTCTCCTTTCTGTTGCAAATTCTGGTTTCACCCTGCTGTCTCACAGGTGCAAAATAGGTCTCGACATTCGGAGACGCCTTTTGCAACTTTCGGGAACCAGAACTTACAAGACAATTCCAAGGTTATAACATACAATATATTTAATACACGAATTTATTTACTACATCTATCACAGTCCCCCACCTTTTTCATAAACACATTAAATTCGTGTTTATCTAACCCTATTTCTTAGCAAACTACTTTATTTTCTACATTCTACTGAGATTTTTCCGAATGTCACTTGGTAGCAATGTTTATTTCCTTTTTACTAGTCATCCTCAGACCGGTCATAATCATCCCACTCCTCCTGAGTTATTTCACAGTACTTTTGGTAAGATATGTCTTCTTCTTTCACCTTTTCCTCGAATCTTTCCAGTGCTTCTGCTGCTCTGCTTGTTTCCTCCAATTTCATTATCCTAGATACTTCAGAGAATTGGCCAGCCTTTCCCCCAGCGAGTTCTGGGTCAGTGGGCATGGCTGCAATCTGCATGCTCTGCACCACAGAGTGGATTAATTGGATAAGACAAGGAATGAAGCAAGGTAAAAACATGATTCCAGCCACAGAACATAAGATAAAGAATACTATCTTTTTCCACCAAGCCCCCTGTCTGAAGAGCTGGTCCCAGCAAGAGGCTTGGAGGATAGAGTTCCACTTTTGGACAGGTACATGGGCCACCTTTTTGATTTTGGCTGCTAAACCCCTGATTGTCTCTCCATAATCATCTATTTCTATGCAACATTCTGATTCATTAAATTTTCCACAGACTCCCCCTTCTTCTGCCAATAAATAATCTAGGGCTAGTTGGTTTTGGTACACAAAAGCCCTCATCTGGGAGTGCTGTTTTGCCAGTAACTCTAAAGCATCTGAGGTGTGGTTGGAAACAATTTCAACCACAGCCTGCAGCCTTATCAATCTATTCAAAAGATAGATGGGGGTCCGATATCCCCAACTTCCATCATTGGCCCAGGTTGCAGGGCCATAATATTCTATAATTCTATCTGCTGGCCATTCTTCATTTCCCCATTTCTGGCTTCCCCCAGCCATGGGTAATTCCTTTTTCAAATCTCTTTTCTGCCTATCCAAGGTTTCATACAAGGGAGCCCCTAACAAATTGCTTTCTGTTCTGGGTAAAGTGAAAAAGAAGGGCCTAATCATCCCCAGTGTACAGGATTCCCTCCATTTTCGGGGCAATTCACTGTAAGCTTTCTTTCCACAAACCCAGTAAATGCCATCAGGAGCCTTCCACTTCACATTCACCTTTTCAGGCTCTTTCCAGTACTCTCACAGGCCCTCTAAAGACTGGTAAGGGTTTGCTCCAGAACTTTTGTGCCAGCATAATTCAATTGATTCAAACCATTCACAATTGCCCTTTTTCTCTTGACTCCAAAACCCCGCCGGGGGTTCAGGTTGCCAAGTTTTAGATTTGTTATTTGAATTTACTGTCAGGGTGGATATGCAGGGGGTATAACCTACCAATTCTGTGTATTCTCTTCCTTCCCTGCTAATGCATACAGTTCCAATGATTCTTTTATCCAATATCCACCCTTCGGGTCTCTGGATAGTTTTTGAAATTTGAGTGTTATCCCATTTTAAAAGTTGTTCCGGAGTTAAGCTCTCACCTTTCCAAGGCCATCTTTCTGCTGATTTCAATCCTCCACAGATCCAGCAATTAGACAATCCCAATTCCGTGGCGATTTCCTGCATCAAATCTATAAACAGATTCTGATTTGGAGCAGGTAGTCCCCAGTCATTGTACTGTTTCTCTAATTGCTCATAATGTTCACTTAAAGTTTTTAGCATTTCCTGTTCCATTCTTCTTTTCTTTGCCTCTGATTCTTACCTCTTCAGTTCTTGTGTTAACATTTGCACTTTGCTTTCTGGGTCGAGCCCCTCCTCATTCCTTGAGAAGCAAAAAGTTTCATCAAATTGCAAGCATATTCTGTCATCATCACCCCTGAGAAGATCCAGTACTATGGGTTCATTGCCTAGAAAGGTTTTACCTTCATGTTTTAAGTTCTTTCCCCCCCAGTACATTTTTCCACCCATAGTACACATTTCTAGTTTATTTTTATCATAGCATAACCTGTTAACTTGGTAGTAAGCCAAAAAGGTAGATTTCTTTCTTCCACCTACCCATACAGTTCAGTTACACTGGTTACACACGGGGATGGTCGGCATCCCTCCTACCTCTCGTTTGTGTATTTTGTGAATGAAGGATTCCTTTTCTTTTGGTACATTCTCAGACTGCTCGTCCTTAGGAATTGCCCTCAGGTTGTGGCACACCACCCCCTTTTCCAATTCGCACACTTTGTATCGAGTGCCATTAAAGGAACAATACCCCTTTTGCTTACCCTCTCGGCAATCGTACTGTGCTTGGTACTTCACGGTCCTTGTGGCAGCTTGTCCTGTCAGTGCTATCTGCAGGCACTGTTCGCATTCATTCAGGGGGTTCTGCCTCTGCGGATTCTCGGGATACAACCCACCCGCCTGGCACATGACTAGGCTCAGGACTATCAGTATTCCCCACTGGAATACTCCTCTGCCTCTCCCTTCGCCCATGGGGTAGCAACCAGTGATGGGGTAAACCATCTCAGCAGCAGGCGTATGCTTCAGGGGTCTCCTTAGTCCGAACTGCAAATCTCCTTTTAAACACACCCCACTTGGACAATCTGACAGTATCAGATTTGCAAGGTACTTTGTTTGTCCTTCGGCACTCGATTGCAAGGACTTCTGCCTTTGCATTCAATTTCCCTCTCACCCCCTTTTTATATATTATGTACCACTCTGGAGAATCCAATTCCAGCAACCCTGCATGAGTGGCAAGCCTTAAGAGACTGCTAGTCTCCTCTTGTTCCTCCTCCAAACACTTAGTACACAGACCCTTTGGTCAGTATCCTCCTCGACAATGAGCCACCCAAATCTGTTTACAGTAAACACACTTAAAATGGACAAAGGGAAAGCATTCACAATCTGGTTCAGAACAACTTATCTGATCCCCTTCGGTCATTTATGGTGACGCTGTAATTTGATCTTCAAGTCTCTGGGAGACGAAGACACCTTCCACTCTGAGGCAGTGCTCTGAGGCTCGACTTTCTTTACTCATGACGCGTGGGTCCAACCTTTCTCTGCAGTTCTGATGGCTGTATCTGTGGTGAGAAGGACGACAAAGGGACCTTCCCAATGAGGTGTCAGAGGGACTTCCCTCCAAGTTTTGATCAAAACCTCATCTCCAGGATGTATTTTGTGAATAGCAAACTCCAAGGGGGCGCTCTGAGGAATCAGTCCTCGTTTTTGCAGGTCCTGAAAATTCTTGTTTATAGCTATTACATATGGTTGGATCTGGCCATCTTCTATTTGCAGATGCCCAACTGGCATTTCATGCTTGTAGGGCATTCTATACAGCATCTCGAATGGTGACAGTCCAGTTTCTGAATGAAGCACAGTTCTAATGTTCAGCAGAGTTAGAGGAAGACACTTTACCCAAGACATTTTTGTTTCTAGCATTAATTTTGCCAACTGTGCCTTTAGTGTTTGATTCATCCTTTCTACTTGTCCTGAGCTTTGGGGGTGCCATGGGGTGTGATACTGCCATCGGATTCCTAAGGCTTCTGATATTTGTTTAATAATTTTGGAAGTAAAATGTGTTCCTTGATCAGAATCTATGTGATCCACTATCCTATATCGAGGGATAATTTCTTCTAGTAATACCTTTGACACCGTTTGGGCTTTAGCCCTTGCCCTGGGGAAGGCTTCAACCCAGTGGGTTAATTTGTCCACTATTACCAATAGAAATTTATACCTTCCTACCTTAGGCAAGTCAGTGAAATCCACCTGGATCCTTTCAAACAGTTGATAGGCTACAGGACATCCTCCTGAAGCTGTTTGTCTGGATCTGGCTCAATTGACCCTCTGGCAGATCATACACCCATGCACTTCTTGTTTTGCCAATTCATATATTCCTTTGCATCTGAAAAATTTTAAAAATTGCTCTGCCAGAGCTTGTGCTCCCCAGTGAGTCTGTTGATGCAGTCCCTTTAAAATTTCTCTAGCATAATCTTTTGGCAACAGTTCCCTTCCATCAGGTAATTTCCATTTCCCTTCCTCCAGTCTCCCTCCTATTTTCTCAAACCCTTCAATTTCTTTTTGGGAAGGACTTGGGGGATATTCTTGAGTCCCCTCTTCCCCAACCTCAGGTGTACTTACTGTGAGCAATGCTGCTCTTTTTGCCTCCTTATCAGCCAAATTGTTTCCTCTAGTCTGAAATTGCATACCTACCTGATGTCCTTTGACATGGACAATGGAGATCTCCTCTGGCTCCCTGACAGCTTCCAAAATTTGTTTTATTATTTCCCCATGAATTAACCCTCGATCCCGAGTGTTAATTAAACCTCTTTCCTCCCATATTTTTCCAAAAGTGTGTGCCACCCCAAAAGCATATTTTGAATCTGTGAATATTGTTCCTTTTTTCCCTTTTAACCTTTTAAGTGCTCTCAGTACTGCATATAACTCACAGGCTTGTGCAGACCAGTTAGCATTCAAGGGTCCAGATTCCACCACCTCACCTGATTTGCCATCTACTGTGGCATATCCTGATTTTCTTTTTCCTTCCAGCACCCTTGCTGATCCATCAACAAACCATTTTTCTCCATCTTCTAATTCTTCCTCCTCCAAATCTGGCCTTAGCTTTGTTTGCAATTCCACCACCTCTGCACAATTGTGGGAAGGCTCCTCTAGTGCCTCACCAAACAGAAACTGGGCTGGATTTTGAGCAGCAGTTGTTCTCAATTCCAGACCATGTGAGTGAACTAGGATAGCCTCATATTTCAGGAGCCTGGCATCAGTAAGCCATTTGTCTGCCTTCTGTTGCATAATGCTCCTTACGTTGTGTGGGGTATAAACCACTAGGGGAGCCCCAAAGGTTACCTTCTTTGCCTCTTCCACCAGCAGAGCAATGGCCACGATGGCCTGCACACAAGTAGGCCACCCCCTGCTTACCGGGTCCAGGAGTTTAGAAACGTATCCCACAGGTTTCTTGACCCCTGCCCAGTCCTGAGTTAACACACCCTGAGCAGTATGGTTGCTAACATCCACAAACAGCTGGAATTGCCTTTTCACATCTGGCAAGCTCAGCACAGGGGCTGACATCAGAGCCTCTTTCAATCCCTTGAATCCCAGTTCATCCTGTTCAGTCCATTTCAATCTATCAGTGTTCAATTTCTCATAGAGAAACTTAACCTTTTCACTATACCCTTCGATCCAGTGTCTGCAGTACCCTAGAAGCCCCAGCAACTGTCTAATTTCCCTTTTTGTGCGTGGAGAGGGCAGAGCTATGATCCCTGCCACCCTCTCAGGGTTAATTTCTTCTTACCTTTTGATATCCAATGTCCCGAATATTTTACTTTCGATTCTGTGAATTGTAGTTTTGATTTGGAGACTTTAAGTCCCCTGTTTCCCAAGAAATTCAATAACGAAATGGTGCATTCCCTTACATCCCCTTCTTTCAGGCCCGCCACCAGCAAATCATCAACATACTGCAACAATTTAGTTCCCTCCACCGGCACAAACTGGCTTAGTAATTGTTCGAGGGCTTGACCAAATAGATTTGGAGAATCCACAAACCCTTGCGGTAAAGAAGTCCACCTAAGTTGCTGTTTTCTATTTGTTTCAGGATCCTCCCATTGAAAGGCAAAATAGTCTCGGCTTTCCTCAGCCAGAGGACAAGCCCAAAAAGCACCCTTTAAATCTATCACACTATACCACACATCCTCTGGGGAGACTCTATTCAGGAGGGTGTAGGGATTGGCCACCACCGGGAATCTGGTTTTTGTTCTCTCATTCACTGCTTGGAGGTCCTGCACCAATCTGTAACTCCCATCCGTTTTCCTGACTGCCAGGATGGGCGTGTTGTGCCTTGACATACAAGGTTCCAAAGTTCCTTTTCTCACCAAGTCATCTATCACTTGT
This sequence comes from Trochalopteron elliotii, assembly GCA_024734555.1. Classification (NCBI taxonomy): domain Eukaryota; kingdom Metazoa; phylum Chordata; class Aves; order Passeriformes; family Leiothrichidae; genus Trochalopteron; species Trochalopteron elliotii. The sequence goes on from JANPWX010017533.1 coordinate 11,693, forward strand.
TTCAGCCCCCTCCTCCCTTCCATGGAGATAGGATATTGTTTAATTCCAATCGGATCCTCAGGTCTTTCTATTTCAATTATAATTGGTTCGATTTCCAGCCTCCCCACTTCCCCTTGGGAGTACCAAACCTTAGGATCAATTTTACTCTCATCTGTTTCAGTTAATTTGTATAAACTTACCACCAATTGTGAGTCCTTCACAGTTAAATTTATTCCCAGAGCTATGATCATATCTCTTCCCACCAAATTGTAGTCTGCTTCTTCTACCAACAACAAATTTCCCAAGCAAATTTTATTTTCAGATTCTATTTCTACATCTTTTATCAGGGGCACTTTAAATGGGTCACCTTTTGCACCTATGACCAGCATCTTTTCTTGACTTTTGAAGCATCTTGGGGGTAATTTTTGCACAGTGCTCCTCTCTGCCCCTGTATCCACCAAAAAGGTCACAACTTGTCTTTGGGGACCTACCTTTAATTTTATCAAGGGCTCGTTAGATGTTCTGGCCCCCAAAATAAAAAGCCCCCGACACCCCTAGTCCTCTTGAAAAATCTTTTCATCCCTTATCCTTTTCCTGCAGTCCTTCTTCAAATGTCCCTTTTTCTTACAGTAGTAGCACTCCGGAGGTTCCCTTTGGGGTTCCGAGCTCCTATTGGAGGGAACAGACTGTTTCCTCTGCGTTGTTTTTAATGCATCCCAGGATCATTCATGTTTCTGAACTTCTTTCATGGCTGCAACCAGTACCTTTGCCTGCATTTTCTGTTTTTCCTCATCCCTCCTCATGTAAACTTTTTGAGCTTCCCTCAGTAACTCTTGTAAGCTTTTCTCCTGCTAGTTGCCTATTTTCTCCAGTTTCTTCCTTATGTCCTCCCATGATTTAGCAACAAATTGTGTTTTTAACAACACTTCCCCGATGGAGGAGTTAGGATCTGTTCCAGAGTATACCTGCAGACTCTTTCGGAGTCGATCCAACCATTCCGAGGGCGTTTTGTCTTTCCCTTGACATTCCCCAAACACCCTGCTGATATTTTGTCCCCTTGGCACTGCCTCCCGTATACCCTGGATTACAATGTTCCTTAGATCTATTATGTTTCGCCTACCTTCCTCCATCTGGGCATTCCATCCTGGACTCTGACTGGGCCATTTCTGTTCTCCGGATGTCCCCTGGGGTTTACGGCACTCCCAATACCGTATACCTGCTTGTCTTATCATTTCCCTTTCCTCATTATTAAACAATGATCTCAGAATTGACGTAAGATCCTCAAATGTAAAAATGCTATTTCCTAGAAATTCATCCAATCTATCTGCCACCCCAAAAGGATCATCCATCAATCAACCCATTTCTTTCTTAAACTCTCTCACATCCCTGGTATTAATTGGCACATTCACAAATCCAATGATTCCTGGTGCAGTCAGCACTTCCCTTAAAGGAAAAAGGTTGTGCCTATCCTCTTCATTCTCACTCTCATCCTCATTCACTCTTTTTGACCTGCGTCGGGTCCTGCTTGCCAGAGGCGAGTCTACTGTGACTTGCTTTTTGGCTCCCACGGGCTGCAGGACTGGTTGGGGTGGAGGGAAAAGCAGCGGAGGAGGAGAAATGGGACTTTGTGCGAGGGGAGGAGGAATCTCCGGTGGTTGCAAGGGAAACAGAGGTGGAGGGTGCAAAAAGGCTTGTGGGAGTTGTAGTTCTAGGGTTCGTGAGGGCGGTGCCTCTGGGAGTGGTGGGAGCAGTGCCGAAGACTGTGATAGAACTGAAGAAGGTGTGAGGAGGGGTGCCTGGACAGGCGGCACCTCTGGGGGCAGGGGTAGGAGAGGAGGCGGGAGTTGGGAGGACCCCTGAGAACCCGGAGGAGGGAGGGAAATGGGGACCTGAGTCGGTACGGTGAGCGGAACTCCCAGCAGAGGACCTTGTGCCGGTACGGGCTGATTCATGGGTCCCGGAGGTGCAGATGGAGGCTCCTGAGCCTGCACAGGTGGCGGCGCGGGTACGATGTATGCGGGAGGGAGATGATCAAGGGGGTCCCATACATCGTTCTGCGCTACAGCTCCCTTTTTAGTCTTCATTGAGAACAGTCCAATTCTGGATCCCTCCCATAACTTAGCATATTCTTTTTCCTCAAGGTCCTGCGGTTTCTTATCATTCACATAGTTGCTTAAGGCTTTGCAGTTTCCATTTCTCAAATGTGCCGAATGTGGGCCAAATTACGTGACTTCTTATTTCCTTCCCTCCCCAAACCTCTATGCAATAGTGTATAATTTTTTCCTTAGATTTTCCCTTTCTCCTAGAACAGTCTTCCCAGTGTTCCAACATCCATCCCAATGGGCTATCCCATGGGATTTCGAGAGCACCACTCTCCTTTTCCAAGGTATGTTTCTCCTGTGCCTCTTTGCAGGGCTTGCTTTTTCTTTGTCCCATTTTTTTCAAAGTCCAGAAATTTACTTACCTTTGAAGGGTCCTGTGGCAGGTTTTTCTTAGCTCTCCAGCCAAGAATCAGAATCTTTCCCTGAACCTCCCCAAGTGGGTTCCATTTTACTGGATTACTTACCCTTTCAGCGAGCTGTGTTGCGGGTCTTTTCGACCAGCAATGGATTTCCCTCTTGTTTCTTTCCTTGGGCTCTCACCCAGCCCTGAGCTAAAAGGTTTACCAGTTCCTGAACTCAGAGGAACGTCTCCTTCCCTTTTAGCGTCCCGTGATCAGTTCCCAAAACCTCCCCGTGTCTTGGGTTTTACGAGAAAAATGAGAATTTTGTCCCGAATCACTTCCCCGTCGGCTGACCAACTCCCTCGCGGGAGGATGGAAATGCAACCTTCAGGTCCACACTTGATTTGTGATAAAATCATGTCTCATTCACTCGCCCGATCACACTCACTCAACCAGCAATACTTACAGCTCCTTTTCTTGCGTGGATTCTTCATGCATGTAGATTTTTATGAGTGAAAAATTTTGCCGAGGCTTCCTGAAGACCTCCCCCGGTCTTCCCTGAGTTCTCTGATATCTCTTGGATCCGAAACCCCTCCTTTTATTGTGGCTTTGGCCTAAATTTATTTGTGATACAATAGGTGCTACGGGGTCTCCCACTCTGCCAGGCCGCCGAAAATTGGCGGGGCGCCTCCTGAGCAAAGGGGTTCCGCAGCGCCGAAATTGTATCCGAGTCATGGCACTGTTGCAGAATTCCTCATGGAAGGTGGACATGATGTCTACCTAGGCCTTGAACTACCTGAGTTGAGGCCTTAACAGGGGCCTGAGTGAGGCCTTGAAGCCTGTGATGCAGCTAGAAATTCTTAGCCAAGTGTGGCGCAGTTAGAAATTAGCAGTTAAGGTGTCGGGGAAAGATAATAGGGTTATGAAGGTCACTGAATAGACTTGTTAGTGGGCACATGATAGCCACCTTAAGAGTAAGTAAAATAAAGTGTCTTTTCATACTTCTCTCTGCTTTGTGCCAATAGAGAGCTGCTGTGATTTGTAAACTATATGGAATTGTATAAAAGTAGCCATCTTAGCTGAATAAAGTAGAATGTAGCTGTTAACCATATTGGCTTGATCTGCGTTCTCTCTATATTCCGACTTCCTTTTTATCTCAGGCCAACCCTGGTAATATATTGGCGCCTGATCACAGGGACCTGAGAGTGTGTGCCTTTCGAAAGCATCATGATGCCGACAAACGTCTAGACGTAGGCACTGCCCAAAGTGCACTTAAATGTAGGGCTTTGGGACTGGGGCTTGCTTAAATGCTGGTGGCCCTGGAGAAGGCTTTGGTTTAGATACGGGAAGCCTTCGCTGGGAGACTTCGTTCTTGACTGAATCTGTGTGTGGTCGAGCGAGACGGAGCAGGAAGTTGGAATCCCTCACAGCAGCTCGGCGCCGAGGAGCAGCGTCAGCACCAGCCTGTGGGAAGAAGGTAAGCTGCAGTGCAGCGGAAAGGGTTGCAGCTACCTGCCATGAATGCAGAAATTACAGCCGCGATCCATCTCCTCTTTGCTATCCTTTCTAAGAGAGGTGAAAAGGTGAAAGAGACTGAGATTGAACAGATAGCCCTGTGGGCATGGAAACGGGGAAAGTTGTGTGATTCATCGTTGGTTTTTAGTGCCTCAGAGTGGCGTGAGATTGGGGAGTTGCTCTGGGATTCGTCTCTCTCAGGAGGCAAGGAGGCGAAACTCGCCCATGACCTTGGAGCAGTCTGGAAAAAAGTGATTAATACCCTGCGCGCTTTGTTAGCTGAGAAAAAAGTGGCGGTGGCAGCAGTCCAAGCTTTCGAGGGAGTGGGAGGAGGCGAGGCAGGAATTCCAACTATTCCTCCTCAGAAACCTGACAAAGTTGTGAGGTTTTTCGGTCTGGGTGATCATCCAATTCGTGGTTTGAGTGCTCCAGTCAGTTCTACCCCACGAGCTGTCCTTGAACAAGTAGCTCAGCCGGAGCAGTGGTCTCCTCGGTTGCTCGAACAAACTGAGAGCAAACAGGAAGGGGCTCTGCAGCCCCATTCGGGAGGCGTGGTCACAGGCGGAGACACAGGCCAGGCGGGGCTGAGGGCAGAGATGGGCAGACCCAGATGACACAGCACAGGGGCGGAACAGCAGGCGGAGACAACAGTGACGTGCCAGTCGGGGTGGATCGATCCTCTCTTCAGCACGCGCCGACGCAGATTGGCCTGGAGGGGGGGATTCGCTCCCCCCGCAGCAGCACTGACACAGACCGAGCAGCACTCTCCACGGGGGGAAGAGCGGGCTGCACAGCATCAACAGCCACGGCTCACACAGCAACAACAGAGGCAGGAGCAAACACTTCAGCGTGCAGTCTCAAGCCAACCAGCTGTCCACTTCCAACTGACAGTGACTCTGACTCAGAGGACAGAGTGACTGCTTTTGCATCCTGTCACAAGCAGCGTCCACAAAGACAATTACAGTCTGTCACTCTTTCACAGCAGGACCAGCATTCCTCTGAACTGCATCACATCATCTCAAAGCTTGCTCAACTGTCACACCACCCAGAAGGACAACATGATTCAACTCAACTACCAGCAGTTTCTAGGAATCCAATTGATGCACGGAAAGCAGCAGCAGCCAAAACAGCAATTATGGCTGGGGACTGGGATGCTGCAAATGCTCTTTCCTGTCCTGTCATGATCGCAAATGGCACAGCCAACTGGAAACCTTATGATTACAAGGTGCTGCAAAAGGCCAAGGACATTGTTACAACTTATGGCCTCAGGTCGGAAGCAGCACGAAACATAATTCAGTACATTTTCACGGCAGAACTCCTTTGTCCATCTGATTGTACCAGCATCGCAACACTGCTTCTCACACCATCTCAGCTTCTCATCTTTGAATGGGAATGGAAGCGTCTGGCTGCAGCAGAAGCCAGCAAACATCGCCAAGTGGGTGATCCATTGTACGCAGTCGAGCCTGACATGCTAACTGGGCATGGAGCGTACATTTCATCTTCGGTACAGCTCACCTTTCCTGTGACAATGCATCAACTTGCTCAGTCATTGGCTCTTCAGGCATTGCTGTTGGTGCCAGACAAGAAGAAGTCCTCACCTTACTCTACAATTAAACAAGGAAATAACGAACCTTACGCTCAATTCATCGACAGATTGGCTTCAGCTTTGAAGGATGCCACAGAGTTAACAACAGACGTTCAAGATCATCTGTTTCGTTCTTTGGCTTTTGAAAATGCTAATTCACGTACCAGAGCCATTTTGGCCACCCTTCCAAAAAACAGCCCAGTGGATGAAATGTTAGAGAGAGCAACCCGTGCAGAACAGAGTCATCAAAATGCAGCATTTATGGCAACCATGCATGATGCCATCAAGCAGCAAGGACACATTATTGCAGCTGCCCTGACCACTGGAAAGTCAAAAAATAAATCCTTACATCGCAACAAGCTAATTTGTTTTCGTTGCGGAGGAACAGGTAATTTTAGAGATTCCTGTCGCAAACCTGTGTGGTGCAACAAGTGTAACCTTGACACACATGCCACTGAAATTTGCAGAAAATCGGGAAACTCGAAAGGCAGCGCGTCGCGGCACCGCGCGAAGACACAAATCGATGCCCGGACCCAGAAGACCCTGACAATGGATTTTTAGTTAAGAACAAGCCTGCCACTTGGGGGAGTCTCGGTGTGGATGTACAAACAGATGTGGAAGTGACTTTACAAAATAACAATGTCTCACTGATTCCCACCAATGTACGTGGTCCAATGTACGGCATCAAATCTCACATTGGAGGTTTGCTCCTTGGAAGATCCTCCACGAGCAAACAAGGGGTGATTGTCATCCCAGGAGTCATTGATGCAGATTTTACAGGACAAGTTCAAATTTTAGCTTATGCCCTGCAACCACCTGTGACAATCCCAAAAGGTAGCAGAATTGCTCAAATTGTACCTCTTGAAGCCTTGTTGCCACATCGCTCGCTACCAAAGCAACCTGATGAAGCACTGCGAGGTGCTGAAGGGTTTGGTTCCACTGGTCACGATGTTTTCTTCACTGTGGACCTGAACGATCATCCAAAAAAGACAG
>JANPWX010017533.1:33135-69930 GCA_024734555.1 Trochalopteron elliotii
CCCGGCTTTGCAGGTGGCAGGAGGCTGCCGTGCCTGCGGCGATGGACCGTGTGGAAGCACTTTCGGGATTATTTCCCGGTGAAGGTACGGCGCCGGGACAGGGTGGGACCATCCAAAAGGAGGTGCCACCGTCACGTTCCCGTGACTCCTTTTGTCCCCGCAGCTGGTGAAGACACACGACCTGTCCCCCAGCCACAACTACATCATCGGTTCGCACCCCCACGGCATCCTCTGCGTCGGCGCCTTCTGCAACTTCATCACAGGCTCCACGGGCTTCGAGGAGCTGTTCCCGGGCATCCGCTCCTTCCTCACCACACTGGCCGGAAACTTCCGCCTGCCCGTGTTTCGGGAATACCTGATGAGTGGGGGTGAGCGGTGCCTGCCCTGCTCAGCTCGGCTGGGGCTGCCTCGAGCTGCTGCCCACGGGCAGGGGGCTCCGGGAGGGCCCTGATCCCTCTGAGGGAAACACGGGAGGGGTGGTGCTCCGGGGAAGAGGCAGGGCAGGGATGCTGCTCTGCTTGCATTGTGCCTGAGCGACAGCTTCACCTCGCACCTGGTCTGCACCTTACCTACACCCTGCCTGCACCCTGCCTGAGCTGCACCTTCACCTCGCTCGCACCCTGCTCGCTCCTTGCCTACACCCTGCCTGTACCCTCCACCCTAGGTACCCCCACCCTGCTCTCACCGCTCCCTGTCCGCACCTTTCCCACCCCCTGCCCGCAGCAGAGGGAGCCCTTGCACTGTCCTCGCCCTGGTCCCACCAGGTGCCATCGCTCGGGGGGACCCTCGGTGGTCCCTGTCGGGTGCCCGGGCACTGGAGTGCCACAGCCCCGGTGCTCCGTCCCGCCGCAGGGCTGTTCCCGGTGACCCGCCGGGCCATCGGGTACTTGCTGTGCCAGAAAGGCACCGGCAACGCGGTGGCCATCGTCATCGGCGGTGCGGCCGAGTCGCTGTCCTGCCGGCCCGGCGTCACCACACTCATCCTCAAGAACCGCAAGGGCTTCGTCCGCATGGCCCTGCGGCACGGGTGGGTCACGGCTGGGTCACCAGCACTGCCATCCCCGCGGGTCTCGGCGGTCCCCGTCACCACCCACCGTGTCCCCTCCTCAGGGCCTTCCTCGTCCCCTCCTTCTCCTTTGGGGAGAACGACCTCTTCCGCCAGGTGGTCTTTGAGGAAGGCAGCTGGATGAGGAGCATCCAGCGCCGCTTCCAGAAGATGATTGGCTTCGCTCCCTGCCTCTTCTACGGCCGCGGCCTCACCTCCTGCCGCTCCCGCGGCTTCCTGCCCTACGCCAGACCCATCACCACCGTGGGTGAGCAGTGGGGCTGGGGGTCCCCGGGGTCGGGGGGTGAGGGGACACTCCACAGTGGGTGATGCTGGAAGGCACCTCCTGGGTTGTGTCCCCAACAAGCCGAGCGCATGACCACCACCCTGACCCCGTCCCCTGCCGGCAGTGGGGGAGCCGGTGGCGGTGCCCAAGGTGGAGAACCCGAGCCAGGAGCTGGTGGACCGGTACCACAAGCTCTACATCCGTGCCCTGCTCAAGCTCTTCAACGAGAACAAGACCAAGTATGGGCTGTCTGAGTCAGACAAGCTGCACATCCTCTGAGTGCCACCGCCACTGGCCCTGTCCTGGCTCATGAGGGCTCTTGCAGGGGGAATTTCAGCCAGCCTGGCATGGGGGACATGTGGGTGACAACCCCTACTCTGGCCTTCTGTTCCTCTGACCTGAGGGGGAGGTGGGAGGAGAGGGGGAAGCGAGGGGAAGATTGGGAAAAGCTCCTCCTTGCAAGGGGTTTGGAGGGGCTGTGGGTGACATAGCTGTTCCCTGCAAGGGGCTGATATGGGCCTGGGGCCAGCAATGGGCCTGGTCCCCCTGGGATAACCAAGTCACCACAAGCTGAGGGAGGGGTGTCATGGGAGGAGGGATTGACATGGGGTTTTTGGGGTGGCATCCTGATGACGAGTGGGACTAGCCTGGGGGGGACAGCCCACCCTGGGGTGGAAGGGGGATGCTCCTGGACTTGGGGACCTGTGGATGTGGCCTGAACCAGTACCATGTGGCCCCAGATGAGCCTTTCCTGCCATCTCCATACCCAATACAGATTTCCAACCTCCCAACACCTGTCTGTGTGTGTTCTAGAGGTTGAGATTGGCAGCACTGTGGCAGTACCCCTGCACTGCCCACTTGGTTGCCCTTGCCACCCAGTATGTCCCCTCCCTGGCAGTCCCATCTCCAGCTGGGGCAGTGTTTGGCAGGGCCCTTGCACCACTCAGGTGCAGCCAAGCAGCTCCCAGGTGCACCTGGGCCACGTTGGATATAATGGGAGGTGAGGGGCAGCTCTTACTGATTTAACTGGGCTCAGGAGGGAGGTCTCCTGCTCTCTCTGCTCTTGGCTCAGTGGTGAGTGAGAGTCTCTCTGGGTGGGACAGGGATGTGGGGCTGGGATGGGGCCCTCTCCTCCCCCTGGGCAGCTCTTGTGGGATGTGGCTCTGTGCGACTGGTGTGGTGGCTGGGGTGTGACACCCCAGTGATGCTCTGTGTGCCCCTTTCTTAGGCATGTGCTGGCAGGACTTGCAGGGAGTGATGGGGACAGCCCCTCCTGGGGCTCTCAGAGTGGGGACAGCCCTGTCCCTGTCCTATCCCTGCCAGACTGTTGTGGGAGAGTCAACAGCACTGATACCAATCTCAGAGTGCTGCTCTGCGCAGGCATTTGGTCAAACAAAAGGGCTGGGTAAACATTTGAGGAGCAAACACCCATAAAGGGAAATTCCCAAGAGCCTTCCTGTCACCACAGGAGCTCCGGCTCATCCCTCCAGACCTGCTCCAGTGGATTTTCTCTGGGGTGAGGGTGATTGTCTTGTCCCTCTTATGCTGCAGGGAGAAACAGGCCTGAGTGTGGAGAGGGGAGGGGCTTTATTGGGGGTCATGGGCAGCAAGTGCCCTAGGCCATGTCATTCCCCCTCTGCCAAGGCCAGCAGTGTGATAGGGACATTTCTGAGAACCCACCCAGCATGGGCTCTGTCCCCAGGTTCAGTCTGCTCTCCAGATGTCACCACTGAGGCACCTGGAAGAGCTGTGCCTGCCCAGGGAGGCACCAGTGTCCCTTCTCTTTAGTGACTTGTCAGCCTCATGTGTCCCCAGGAGTGCCAGCGATGGAACACCAGCCTGCTGCCCCAAAAGAGCCTCCTCAGTGTCCTTCCCATTCCCGTGAATGTCCGGTGACTCTCCTGACCAGCAGTAGCACCCTCCTCCCACGGCCTCCAGCCCTCAGCTCTGCAGGGCTGAGCAGGGACAGCTCAGCTCTGGGGACTTGGGAGTGCCCACATGGAGCCCTGAGAGGCTCCTGGAGCCCAGGACTGAGGCTATGAAATCCCCTCAGCACCCGCCTCTGCTGCATGCAGTCCCAGTCCCTCGGATGACACTGGTGATATGGCTGCCATCTGTGACGTTGTCTGTGAAGGGTGATGCCAGGTCCAGCGTGGGCATGGGCCAGAGGCGCTGGGTGGCCCTGCAGCGCAGCTGTCCCCGGTACTTGTCCCCAGCCATGAAGTACAGGATGGGATTGAGGCAGCTGTTGATGCTGGCCAGGGGCTGTGTGATCTTGCAGGTGAAGTTGATGATGTTGAGGGTCCGGCAGTTGGCTTGGAAGTAGTGGGAGGTGTAGTAGAGGGTGTGGGTGATGTGGAAGGGCATGAAGCAGATGGTGAAGACAGTGAGCACCACGATGATCATCTTGATGGAGCACCTCTTGTAGGAGGGCAGCCAGAGGCTGGGGCTGGAGAAGCTGGACTTGCAGAGCCACTTGGCCATCAGGCAGTAGCACAGGATGATGACCAGGAAGGGCACCCCAAAGAGCAGGGTCATGATGGAGGAGCTGTAGTGCACATAGTGGTCAAACTCCTCGGGCTTGGTGGTGTCGTGGCACAGGGTGATGTTGCCCTTGGAGCTGGTGGTGACAAAGATGAGGTTGGGGATGAGGCAGATGGTGACCACGAACCAGGCGGCTATGCAGATGATGCAGGCCTGCTTGGTCTTCACCCACTTGAGGGAGTGGATGAGGTGGCAGATGTCCATGTAGCGGTGCACGCTGATGCAGGTGAGGAAGAGGATGCTGCTGTAGAGGTTGGCGTAGAAGAGGAACCACACCATCTTGCAAAGCCCTGTCCCAAAGGGCCAATTGTTGCAGTTGGTGTAATAATAGACAAGGGTGGGCAGGGACAGGACATAGAGCATGTCCGAAAGGGCCAGGTTGACCATATAGGTGGTGGTGGCATTCCAGGGCCTCATCCTGGAGATGAACATCCACCGGGCCCAGGAGTTGAGGGGCAGCCCCACCACGAAGACGATGCCGTAGGAGATGGGCAGCAGGATGAACTTGAACTGCTTGTTGAAGACACACTTTGCCTCTGGTGCTGCTGTGGTGTTCCCTTCTGGCCGGGGAGCCGGCATCAGTGTCCACAGGGAAACTGGGAACATCCTCACCGGCGTGGCCATGTTGTGTCAGCCAGACCTAGGGAGCAGTTCATAAAAGCACACTAGTCAGTGATCCCGATCACTGTCAGGCACAAAGCATAGAAGGGAGCCAAAGCTATCAGATTTTCTTCCCCTCCAGGAGCTCCGGCCACTTTGATGGTTCTCTGTTTTTTCTCAACTTGCAGCGTTTGGGCCTCGTGGGGAGCCGGGGGCGGGGGGAGTGGGCTCGGCAAAGACTCCTCTCTGCAGCCCCTGCACCGACACCCATTAATCACCCCTTTGAGCCGGCGCAGGGACGGCCGCGCCGCGCGGAGCCGGGAACGGGCCGGGGACAGAGCCCCACGCCGGCCCCGCCGGGCACAGCCCCACGGCCGCCGAACAATGAAACCTTGATGTGCACCAGCATCCCCCGGCCGGGGCCAGCGCAGCCTCTTGGAAGCTGCCTCAGCCTAATTGGCACCATCCTGACAATGCCGCTGCTCCCGGAGGGCTCCATGGGAGAAGAAAGCCGGGAGAAGAAGAAAGGCTTGTCTGGGGAAATGTTGTGGCCCAGAGAAATCCTTGGGGGGCTGTTAGAGGAGCCTTTGGGAGAGTCCCTGGACAGCGAGGAGTTGCTGGCTGTTGGGTGTTGTCCATAGGGAAGGGATGAGCTGAGCTCTGTGGAGAGGAGCTGCCAGAGCCAAGTCCCAGCTCAAGGCAGAGCAAGTTCACAAGGTAGGCAGGACGTTCCCTTCTGTGCTGTGCTAGGATCAAAGGCTGGGATCTGTGAATTCCTGGGAAGCTGGCATGAGGACAAGCTGTCAAAGTTCAGAACTCTCTTCTCAAGGGAAAAGGGAGGGTCTGCCACCACTGTCGTGTCCAGCAAAGGACCGGTGAGGGCTGCCTGTGCCTTGACCCTTCCACACCCTCCACCATCCCTGGTGAAACAATTCCTCCAACGGATGCTTGGATGAGTAACCTGGGAGCAGGAGCTGCTGTGCTGCTGGTGGAGATCAGGGTGTAGCCAAAACCATATTTGATGAAGGGAATGTGGGAACATCTCCAATTCCTTTCATCCAGAGCTCACCCAGGAGGTGACGGGCACCAGGACAGGGGAGGACTTGGAGCTCAGGGTTGCACATTAGCTGGAGCTAGTGCTACAAGGTGGAAGGACACCTCCTCTCAGGCTCCTTCATCCCTTGGCTCCCTCATCATCCCCCTCCTGTTTCCCTTTGCCCTGAGGATGTGCAGGCTTCTACCAGCAGGAACATCCCATAGGTGTATCTGTGGGATCATCCCTGCCATGCCCTGCCTGGAGAGACACCTGGGGTTGACAGAGATGCTCATAAATGACTCAGCAGGCAAATGGGACAGCAGGAGCCCCTCCAGCCATTCTCCTGGGGCTCTGTTTGAGTTTGCGGGCTGAGCTACAGGCCCACATCCAACACCCTGAGGCTCTCAGCCCACCACAGCTCTTGCCTTTATTGCAGGGATGAGTTCAGAGAGCAACAGGCAGGTCCTGATCAAATATTAACAGTGGGGAGAACTTGGTTTGTTTTCCCAGAACCAGGAGGGAAAACAGGTGGTAGGAAAACCTGAGCTTGCAAGTGAGGTGCCAGTGGTGGTCCTGGCCCAGCAGCCACATGTCCCCAAGCTGCTGATGACATGAGGGACCAGGAGATTTAGTTTCTTCTTCCGACCTGTGAGTGCAAGGGAGCACAAAGCCTTGAGCCTGACCAGAGCAGAGCTGTTGCAGGTTCAGTGTCCAAAATCAGTGTCCATGACACAGGTCACCAACCAATTAAGATATGGAGAAGACAGTAAATAAAAGTTAACAATTAAGTGTAAAAAATGCATAAGGAAAAATCCTGAGCAGCTGTGGACTGCTGGACTGCTCAGAGGAGAGCACAGTCACCCAGCTTCTGGCAGCTGATACAGACTGAGCACAGTCAGCTGAGGGATTTAACCATTCCCAAGCACATTCCTTTGAGGATAACCACCAAAATATAGAAATGCAGAAGAAGATGACATTTGGCAAGTTACATCTTAACAGGTTTCTTGCTTCCTCATCTTAGTCACGACCAAAATCAGTGATTGAAATTACTGAATCACATTGGTCTAGCCTGAGGACACCACCACCAGCCCCATTCCTATTCTTTGCTGGCATTCCTAGCAAAGCTATCCTTGGCCATGGGCTTTTGAGGAGGGATCAAGGTGTGAGCCAAGAGTTGGGACTGATTGTTGGAGCACAGAGATGGATGGTGCTTCAGGAAGAGAACTTGGAGCAGGAAGATGGAAGGTGCTGCAGGAAGAGGTGATGCTCTTGTTGTGCCTGTTTTGTGGATGTACAAGTAACACTGCAGAATCCCTTGCCCATGGCAGGCACATCCCCCAGGGATGGTGCCTTTGGAGTGGGCCCTGGTTTTCCTCAGGAAGAAGCAAGGGGTCCTGGAAAATGCAGCAATAGCCATGGGCCACATGTTGAGGCCACATGATGCCCTTGGCCACAGGATTGGCAGCTTTTCCATGGCTCCTGGTCCTGCAGACGTGCCCAACCAGAACTGTCCTTTGGCCCCGCTGGCAGTACCAGTCCTGGTGGGATCCGAGGGTTCCCCCAGCCCTGGGGATTCATGGAGGTGTTGGAAAGGCTCCAATAAAATGAAGGAGTGGGACAACACCAGAGGAGACTCTGCCCTGGAGCCAAAGTCCTGCTGGTGGGACAGGATGGGAATCATGGTGTTTGGGATCATGGAACAGCAGGCAGGAGCTCAGAGAGGGGAGGTGAGAGCAGATTTTGGAGCAGCTGCCAAGGGATGGGTGAGCCTGGGACTGGCTGCTGCTAGAGCATGGGAAAAACAGGGCTTTTCTCCTCGCCTAAGCCCTTGGAAATTGCAAAACAAGGGGAAATTATACAAAACATCCTGCAGAAGGACCCTTGTCCCTAATCGCCGTGTGGTTGGTGCAGCCAAAGCCTTGGCACAAGGGGATGTGACCTAATTCCAATTCTTCCCTTCGCCTGGAAAAGCAGCCAAGGCATGCTCTGCTGGGACACCTCCCTAGGGACACAAGTGGGGTTGGGCATTTCCCTTGCTGTCCACCCCATCCCCTGCCCCGAGGTGACCCTGGGCAGGGTGGGGGTGAGGGTTACCTTCCACCCTTGCTGGGCTGTCCCTGTCCCCCACCTCTCTGGGAACAGGCAGGAGCCCATGGTGTCAGGCTGAGCCATGGCAGCACCAGGGCAGCTTCAACCCATGAGGAGACAGAGATTTGGGGGATGGAGAGGAGGATGAAAGAGAGGAGGGGGCCACACTGGGAAGGATGAAGGCCCTCGGTGACAGAGGAAGGAGGTGGCATGTTAAAGAGAAGGATGTACAGAGGGATTTGGGGATGGTGGAGGGCTGGTGAGAACTGGCTGGCCCCCACCCTACACCCATCCAGCCCTGCAGATCCCACTTCTGTCCCTCGTCCCCGGAGCCCAGCTGGGACTGCGTGACCATGTCAAGGCTGTCCCGGCTCACCTGCAGACCTGGTGGCTCTCAGCAGTGGGGCCCCCATGGGGAGAGCCTGTTCCCCATGCAGGATGGGGCCATGCTGTGGGGCTGTGGGCGGCACTGGCCGTGCTGTGCCGAGTGTGCCCGTTCCCGCTTCCCACGGCTGGACACAAAGTGCCCAGGGAAGGCAGGACTGGAGGCAGGTGGAGGCAGAGGCAGGAGCTGTCACAAGGATCAGCCCCACTGTGCTCCCATCCCTCTGTTGCCCTCGCAGGCTTTGGGCCACCTGCAGCCCCTGGACATGGGGCATGGTGGCCTCTCCCATGGGGTCACAGCCCTTTCCCCAGGAGCACCACAGCCCCTCAACCACGAGGGCATAAACTCTCATCCATGGGCACCGTGTCCTCCCGCCCATGGTGACCACATCCCTCCACCCATGGGGGCCATGGTCACTCAACCACAAGGTCCATAGTCCCTCACCCCTGGGTTGTGTCCCTCTGCCCATGAGGACCACAGCCCCTCACTCATGGGGACCACAGTCCCTCAGCCACAAGGGTCATAGCCCCCATCCCTGGGGCCCGTGGCCTCTCGCCCACCCCAGGACAGCCCCCCTGCCTGGTGGGTGCTGGAGTCCCACAGCCCACTGTAGCAGAATTTCTCAGAGAGCGGAGCCATGATTGTTTTTGGATTGAGGTTTGAGCTACCCCAGCCTGGGCCTCAGATCCAGGCCTGTGAAGCCTGTGGCGCAGTAAGAAATAGTATGTGACATAGTTAAAAATTCCGTTAAGGTATTATCTTAGGATAGTGGTTTTTATAGACTTTTTAGGCATAGCTGTTGTGTGAACACTTTAGCCACCTTAAGAATAAGATAAACAATATCTGTTTGCATTTTCCACTGTGCTGTATGCCAATGAGAATGTAACTGCAATTGTAAACTATATAGAAGTGTATATAACCTGCCATTTTAGACTAAATAAATGGAGAACGTAGCATTAACCACATTGGCTGGATCTGCGTTTGCTCTCGTCCAACTTCCCATTATTTTAAAGGGTTTCCCTCGCTTTAGCCCGCGGCGCTGTCCTGCTGACCCCCAGACCTGCGGGGCAATCCTGAGGACAAATGTGGCCACTGCCACCTTGAGGTCAGCCCGGGCATCGTGTTCCCAAAACCGGGGCCACCTCGCGTGTCACATGGCCAGGACACTGCCGGATCGGTATGTCCCTATGTTTTTGAGGGGGTGCCCCTCTCCCTGTACCGGGCAGAGCAGAGTGGGGGGTCAAGGCCTGTGACACCCGTCAGCTTTGCGATGGGGAAGGGCAGCCTCAAGGGTTGGGGTGCGCAGGGTTCCCATGGAACGAGGAGAGGCGGGGGCAATGCCTTGGAGCATCCAGGACACCAGGAGCTGGTGTCTTCCCCACCTGGCTCGGCACTTTTTCTCCTTGCCCTTTCACAGAAGCAGGTGCGCAAACACACACCTGGTCCCTGACACTTTATTCTGGATAGTGATAGCAAAGGAAACCAGCGCAGTGGTTTCGGGAGCTGTGCTGAAGGGAAAGGCCTCCGGGAGCACCGTCTGAGCAGGGCTGAGTGGGAGGGAGCAGCTGCCGAGGGCACAAGGGTGCACAGGGCTGGGCACAGCTGTCGCTACATCCTGGCAGGCTGCAGGTCGGCAGGTGGAGGAGGCTGAGCCTCCAGGTCCAAAGCACCCAGCGCTCCCTGCTTCCCGAATGGCCTCGGCACTTCCCGGCAGGGCCACGGTAGCAGCTCCAGGGTGTGGTGGGTCTGGCGCAGTGGGAGCTCCTGTCTGTCCCCCCTGCACTGCGGTAACACCTGGTCCAGCTGGCTCAGGTGAGTGGCCACACATAGCGAGCAGTCGCCCAGCCCCACCATGTCCCTCGTCAGGACGGCCGACTTGGGTCTCTTGTGGTGGCCCACTCTTGGGGGCTGAGTGGGTGCCCACGGGACAGGCTCGGTGGCCCACAGCAGTGCTGGCCACACCACAGCTCCTCCTCTGAGGGCAACGAGACCCACGGTCCAGTGGGGCTCCAGCACCACTGGCCCCTGGCTGGGCCCTCTGCCTGCTTCTTGGGGGCTGTCAGAGTCTGTCCAAGGATGTGATATGTCTCACGACTGTCTCCAATGATTGAGGACTGAGACCCCAGACTCTGAAAGGAGCNGTTGGCACTAAATAAAGGTGCATTTGTGATTGAGCAAACTGAGTTGTCCCCCGCTGTGTCTTTTGCACTCTAAGATCCTTAAAACGGACCATCACGAACCCCGCTTGCATTGGCGGATTGTGACAGGGGCTTCTCCGGGGGCCGCGACCCACACATTGGGCACTCCCTCGAAGATGAAGTAGGCAGGGTTGGTGTAGCCGGTGGCCGGCTCTGGGAGGCTGCAGAGGCAGCTCCTGCGAAGCACAAAGAGGGAAAGGGCTCAGCATCTCCCTGTAGCCCTGGTTCGTGCCTGAGATGTTTTGGTTTTCTGAAATTCTTTTCCCAGGGAATTTTCTGTAAACAAGAGACATGTTTTTGTAGCTGTAACTTTTTCATTCCTTTTCCTAGGAGGGACTTCTTCTTGATGTCCCTCTGGTCTGACCAATGTGATTGAAGAGGTTTGTCTTTTTGTCACCAATCAGATTGGTCTGTGTAAAATAGTATATAAGGGAGACACAGCCCAAAAATAAAGGAGTCATTTTCAGCCTTCTGAAGTTCGGAGTCTGTGTCATTGTGGTGTAAAACACAGTCATCCCCCCACTCTGAGGCTCCAGCATGGCTGAGCCCACCTGGGGTACCTGAGGTGCTGCAGGGGTAGCTTGGGGCACATCGGGGGCTCTGCCGCTGGCTCAGCATCCTCCTCCTCAAAGCTGATCCACTCTGCAAAGGCAGTGAGGTCTGGCCTCACCCCACATCTGGGGGCCAGAGGGCAACCTGGCCCAGGATGTCCCTGCATCCAGGGCACCGGGAGGGGGCTGCGTGCGGCCGCCGTTACTGTAGAGCCTCTCGCAGGTGCCACACCGGCCCCGGGGGACCCGGACCCGCAGCCAGCTGCGCACGGAGCCTGTCTCCTCGCCACAGTGGAACAGGATGGTCTCGAACTGCTGGGCCGTGGTGCCGATCGCTGACCTCAGGGCGAGGCAGCACTAGCCTGTGGGCACAACATCAGCCCCCGGGGCTCAGGGGACACAGGAGCCCCCCGTGAGCAGCAGCACCTGGAGCAGGATGGGTGCCAGGGTCCCTCCTGCCAAACTCCAGCTACCAACCTCACACGCAGCAAGCTGTAACCTGGGAGGGCTGTGCTTGGCACCCCCATGCCACCATGGTGGCCCCAGTGTCACCATCCCCACATACCAAAGGACTCGCAGGTCCCCATGCCCTTGATGCTGAGGAGCAGGTGCTGGTCCCCCAGGTCGGGCAGAATGGGGTTCAGCTGTGCACAGAGAGGGGGGACTTGAGGAGGCTGCCACGGGGTAGGGGGCACAGGGAGGCTCTTGCCCTGGGGACTGGTGTCAGCTTCCACTCCCCTTGGGGCTCAGGGTACAGAGCCAGAGGCAGGGATGGGTATGAGGATGCTCCAGGGCTGCGCACCACAGGCAGATGCTTGGAGGACCAGCCCAGCTTGAGGAACCCAGGGATGTCACAGTTCTGGAAGGTGTTCTCCCCGTTCTGCTGCATCTCTGGAGGGGACAGAGGGGCACACATCTTCAGCCAGGCTAGGTCACCACCACAGACACCCCCAATACCCTAGGCACCCCTCCACCCTCCAGGCAGTAGGAGTGGAAACCGATGTAGCACTTGTTGCGGCTCGTGGTTTTCAGCATCACCTTGATGCTCTCCCACTTGATGCAGGCCAGTGCCTTGGGGCTGGAGCTGGGAGCTGCAGGCAGGTCCTGGCAGGTCAGGGTGTGCCAGGGCTCACCCCAAACCTGGCCCGAGGGGTGACAGAACCCAGCCCTTACCCTCCTTGGGCACAAACTGCGATGTCACTCCCACCTCAAAGGTGGCAAAGACAGGTGAGTGGTCACTGGTCATGATGTCATTGGTGCAGCCTGGATGGCAGGAGGGGCAGCTGGGGGAGGGTCCCAAAGCCCTGGGGTCCTGGGCAGCACTGGCCACCTCTGGCTGCTCTGTCCCTGGGGTCTCACTCACCATAGGAGTTACAGACCACGTGGGTCTCCAGATGTGACTTCCACAGGATGCGGTCACACCATGAGAGGACATTGATCTGCATCTAGAAATAGGGAAAGCAGCTGGTTCAGCGGCCTCTCAGGTCTGGGTCCCCCTGCCCAGAAGAGCTTCCCAGAACCCCAAAAAGTGATTTCCCTCCTGCCCAGATTTTGTTTTGGGGGTGAACAGGCTGATGGAGCTGTGGGGACTGAGCATCACCACGCAGCCCCCTCAGCACCCTGCTGTCCCTGTCACCAGAGTGTCCTGCTTGGAGGGACACCTCTGGAACTCACCCCCGTGGGCTTGGACTTCTGCCACATGTAGGTGTCTCGGGTGCCCCGCTCATAGCAGTACGTGGGAGGGAAGGAGATGTCACCCTCATCTGGAATCATGACATGCAGGTGGCATGGGGGCCATGATCCCTGCCTGTCCCCATGGGGTATCATGGTCCCCATGGGAGGCTCACACTGATGGCTGGCACTCCTGGCCCAGTGACGCCAAGGTCCCCCAGGCTCTGGGCACTTCGTGCAGGGCTGTGCCAGGAGAGGGGACCCCCAAGAGCTGGGGGTGACACAGGGAGGGCTGTGGGGACCCTGGTGCCACTGTCTCAGCGAGAGGAGCAGTGCCCTTGTCCCCATACTCACTGAACTGCAGGAACACCTTGTTCTTCTCCCGTTCCAGGTTGAGCTGGTCAACAGCCAGGAGGGCTTGAAACTCCTTCTTGACTATGTGGGTGAGGATGTCCTGTGACAGGGAAGAGCCAGTGACCCCCCTGGGCTCTTCTCCCTCCGTTGTCCCCAGCCTGGCACCTGCAGGGTCCCACCTGCACATCCATGTCCAGGCAGTAGTTGAGGTCCCCGAACCAGATGAGGTGGGTGAACAGCAGGGTGAGGTGGAAGCCCACCAGACATTTGTCCCCCAGAGCTAGGGAGTGCAGGATGTCACTGTAGTTCTGGTTACGCCTGCAGGGGGAACAGCAGCACTGTATGAGCCACCCCGGGGACACCTCACTCTCATTCTGTTCCTGCCAGCTGGGGATGGGGGCAGGCCCATGTGGATGCTGACAGCCTGGTCAGAGAGGAATTTTCAAGCATCAGACAGCTATAAGGCCTGTGAGAGAGAAAGTCAAATAACTTTCCCATACACTGGTCTGGGAAGATGTGAGAAAGCTCATGAAGGAATTAAAACAATCCTTGCACCTGTTGTTTTGCACTTGTTGACTTGCAAGATGTTTACGAAGGGGTGTTGTTTCTAATTAGCCAATAATGGTGAGGGGTGTTGATTGAGGGACCAATCATGTCCACCTGTCTCGGAACAGTCTATAAAAGACGTGATTTCTAATAAACTGTGCTTTTTGCCTTCTGAGAAGATTTGGAGTCTGTGTCGTTATTCAGCCATTCCTAATACAATAGCAACATCTGGTGACCCCGGTGTGAAGTGCAGCCAATACTGACCACCATAAGAAATCGACATTTGTTGCAGCCAAGACTGAAGAACAAAATTTCCCCGTGTCCTCCTGGAGAGGTACTGATCTCTATGATCATGGGTAGAGAACTGGCCCTGAGCTGGTTGGGATGGCCCCCAGCGAAGCTAGAGTCTGTTATCCGGAGCAGACCACTGCTTAGGTGGGCCACTGGGAAGGGTTTTCTGAAACTGGGGAACTGATTCTCTACAGAGGAACAGATCGTGCTTTCTGTGAAGGCTTCATTAACCCAGCGGCAGCTGGAAATTGCCGAGCGTCCCCCTCCCTTCACCTCCCCGGCCCCTCTTCTCTCTGCATCGCAAATGGCCACAGAGCAGTCTCCCCTTGATCAGCAACCACAGATGATGTGTACCCTGATTCTACCAGGTGCCAGCCCGCCTCAGATCCAGCTTCAAGGTTTGATTGACACAGGTGCTGACATGACAATCATCTTCTGCTCTGCGTGGCCTCCTACGTGGCCTTTGGCTTCTATAGGATCGACCATCGCAGAGTTGGGAGGAACAATACAGGCCTTTGTAAGCCAATGGTCTTTGCTGGTCAGAAACACAGAGGGACAGGCAGCTGCGATTCAGCCTTATGTCTCTGCAGCTCCACTCAACCTCTGGGGGCGGGATGTGCTGGCAGCCTGGGGGGATGCGGAGGTGCAGCTGGCCCGGGGGGGCTGTAGAGGCCCGAGTTTCAACCTATGAGTGCCTTGTACCTTTTAACTTTTCCTATATCTGTTTTAATGTTTGCCATGTGTGATTCTTAGGGTTTGTTTTGCTGTGTTTTCTCTTTGTTCTTTTCCCTCTGTGGGTGTTTGGGGGCGGGGGGAGACGGAGATGCAGCAGCCCTGAGAGGGCTGTGGCGGGTCGAGCCGAGTGAGCCGCGGCAGGTCTGTGTGGCTTCCACTGCCGCTGCTGGCCGGACAGTCCAGAGTTGAGGGTCTGGTCTCTGCAAGCGTGGGTGCTGTGCGGCAGAGTTTGTTGTTTTCCCTGTGGTGGCTGCAGGGTGGCGACGGCCAGGGTCTCTCTCTCCATGCTCACACCCCACCCCCCGCCCCCCACACTGCGCTGCAGGCAATGCGGGCGGAGGCGCCGCCGCTGCAGTGCCAACGGAGAGCAAAGTGACTGAGCTGGGCATGCAGAGCTGGCACAGCCCCCGCTGCTCCCCCGGGAGCGGTGGGAGGGGGGCTGCCAGCCGACTCCGCTTGAGAGAGGTGGTGGGAGAGAGCAGCTGCGGGGGGTCCGAGGGGACAGCAGCTCAAGTTTCGCTTGGCTTTCCCCCTGCGCCGCCCCCCCTCCTCTCAAGACAGCTTTATTTTTTTACAACTATTAATGTAAACTAAAAGGTGATAGAATCAAACACAGTTAAGTTTCATTATGTTTAGGTCAGAGTACTGTTAAGTTATATGTTATTAAGAGTCAGTGATGATTCTATATAGTAGCTGTCATTGGTTGTGCACTATTTTAGTGTTTTGCTGTGTTTCATTTTAAGGTCATAAGTACATGACTGTTTAGAAAAGTGTTCTCTCGACTTTTTAAGATGGGTGCTACTGATATATTGATTGCATGATGTGAGTTTATTGCTTTTATAATAAGCATTATTTATAAGATGTTATTAGTGTATTTATAGCTGGCTTCTCATATACTTTACCATCTCTTTGTGTGTAATTATCTACAAGATGCATGTCGTTCCAGGACCTTTCTTTGTTTTCTAATTACTTATGCTAGTCTCAGCACTGGCTCGGTGGTTTGACCCAGTGCTGTCTCATGATTTTTAAGTATTTTTCAGAGTTCCAAGAAATGTTATCTGAGCTTTGTAGAAGGCCTCCTCTGAACTGATGATATTGTGATGCAGTTCCAGTTCTGGTTACAGAGCCACTCCAACAGTTTGCTGAGTTCAAAGCATCCCTATCCTGAAAGAATTTCAGAGGAGACCAGCTATTAGATAGTTCAATCAGTCTTTCACCCCAAGATTCTTAAGAACCTTGTTTTGAAATATGTCTAGGTAATTCTCTCCCAGTTAGAGCTTGGGCAGTGGCAAAGCCTTCACTCTTCCTGGATGGGAATTTTGCCAACAGGCCCAGATGTTTTCTGCATCGAAACAATAATCCAGTCGCTTTGACTTGGCAATTTGACCCTATCAGTATGGCAGCTGAATCTGTTTTTAGAATGAGCTTGGAGATCATTATCCAGAGATGATTGTCCAATTCCTCATTGATTTACAGTTTTTCAGCCGTTGCAGATTCTGAGATGATGGCACAGTACTTTAGTAATTGGTACTCATTTAATTCCACGTGTGTTATTGATTATGTTTCTTATCTGACTAGTTTTTGATTACTATAAGTTTTTGTTTGTTATATGTATTATTTTGCCTTGTGATGTTTTATCATATTCATAATCACAGACATACATCTCATTAAAAAAAAAAAAAAGAAGGGGAATTTAGTGCCTTAAGAATTTGCAAGATGTACATTAGAACTTTAGACAACAGATAATTTTGAATAATGCAACATTTATATGAGAAATTTGGAAAAAGAGTTATCAAATCTAAATTTCAATTGAGTGTAGCATTGTGCATTATGAAATGCTGCTACCTTCTCGAAGCTTCTCCTTCAGAAGCTGCTCAGAGCAGGTCACAAGGACAGCCATTTCAAGTCCATGCACACATACATGCCTCAACAGAGGAAAGACAAGAAGGGCCTCCTGCATGATATATTCCAGCAAGGTTTATTTCAGCATGCCAAAGGGATCATGGGCAGAAGACGCAGACCATGTGCTGCTTAGGGGTTAAGTAAGGGGTCAGAGGCCAATGATCTGAGGGCACAGGGGCAGTAAAAAGGGCAAGGCAACCTATAGAGAGGTCTGAGGGATGAACAACTGGGGAGGGCAGGGTTAAGTGACCAATGAGGGAAGCAATCCAAGATAGATTGGCAGTAGTTCTGCAAGGCACCATAAAGGAAGTATTCTCTTTCAGCCTAGGCAGGGAACTCTATGGTAAATCTTCCCAGGGCAAATCCTGGAAGTTTCCCTGAGGGGGTTTTTAGGGTTCCCACAATTGAGTAACAACAGCAAAGTCTAATTGATTTATTAACTTAAGGAGAAGATATGCCTGTGTTTTATCATCAGCAGGTTCAAAGTAGTCACCTGTTCAATTCGATCAGACACCGATCACCTCCGAAGAATGAGACTCAGTGAAAACGAAAATCATTGTACAGCCTTTGCGGCCTGAACAAGATCAAAAGAGGGACTGCCAAGACATAGTTATGTCTGGAAACTAGAGAGACAATTTAACAACAAAAGCCCTATGTCAACATCATGGTATTGTGCTCCTACTAATCTTCTTCAGTTATTCCTTGTTTCAGGATTAAAGAAGATATCCAGTGATGTCAAGGATCAACATCTTCAGATGATGGACTTTTTCCTGAGTTTCAATTATTTGGACTTTAAAACAATGATCATTTATTTCAATTTCCCTGAGAGACATTAGACACATTGTTTAGGTTTGGATAGACAGGTATCTGCCAGGGAAGATTGGAGTCTCCCTTGGAATGTAAGCCCCCCCCTTCCCCCTTTCCAAATTATTATAAATTTGCAATTAAAAGGCTGTCAGGCAAAGATTTTGGGAATAGGTATAGCAGTTCTTTACCAGGGATATTAAAAATACAAATGTTGTAATACAAAAGAATAAGCAAACAAACAAGAAACCCTAGAAAAACCCTGACAGAGTCAAAAATACAACCTGACGCCCTGTTGGTCAGGGTGTTGGAAACAGTCCAACAGTAAACCCTCCTGGAGTGGCAGATGTGGTCCTGTCGGAAGCAGAGATGATCCTGTGGAGCCAAGGGTCCAGAGATGGATCTGGTCTTCCTTTGGGAGTCCTGTGGGAACACCGGAGTGCCTGGTGACACTTGTGGCTCCTTTTTATCTAGGTGGAAATGATTTGGCTCCTTCTCCCTGGGTGGAGCATCTCACAATAGGATGATGAATTGTATCATGTCATTGGTGAGCTTTAATGGCCCTATTAACAGAAGATATCTTCTCAGAGGTAGTGGAAGAGTGAACAGAGATAAGAAACAATACCCCACCCGGTCTCAACAGATGACTTATTATCAGAAAAGGCAGTCACCCCCTCTCTCCTGGAGTTACAACAGATAAAGAAAAAACACCTCCCAAACGGGTTTCAACAGATGGAAATAGAATAAAATGTTTTTTGGGTTTTTTTTTTTTTGGTTATAAAAACCCAAGACACACATATAGAAATGCAAGCTTATGGTATAATTATACCTCATGTAATATCTCACGTGCCTTTAATGTGCCTTTGCAGTTACCAAAGGGTGCGTTTCAATTTGTGGTGACTGGGATAATGCAGATTTTTTGGGATCTAGTTTTATTATTTCTGACTTCTCTTTAGCACCTGGGGTGGTTGCAACTCAAACTTTAATTACACTAAATAAACTTAGTTATTAGGTGGCCAAACAAGCCACGACACAATTGTCCCCACTGTTCAACATTTTAAAGGGGGACCCTGATTTGAATTCACCTCGGAAATTAACTCCTGAGGCAGTATGAGCGCTGGAGGAAGTCCAACAAGCTGTTTCTGCTCATCAGGTTCATCAAGTAGATCCCTCCATTGATATCACTGTTTTCATTACCAGTCCAGATTTTCATCCTACAGGTATCATCGGCCAATGGAGTGAACAATGGTCCGATCCTTTGCACATCTTGGAATGGGTCTTCTTGCCCCATCAACCGAAAAAGACAGCACCCACGTTGTTTGAATTGATCGCTCTTTTGATAATGAAATGCCGTCAACAGTGTTTGCAATTAATGGCAGCTGATCCTGCAAAAATTATTCTTCCAGTACAGCAGGAACACTTTGAATGGAGCTTTGTTAACAGTGCTCCTTTGCAAAGTGCACTGCAAAACTTTTCAGGGCAGATTGCTTATCATCTGCCCAGTCATAAGTCATTGCAGTTGGCAAAATCAACCAACTTGTCTTTGCAGCCAAAAAGTAGTGATCAATCATGTCCACCTGTCTCGGAACAGTCTATAAAAGATGTGATTTCTAATAAACTGTGCTTTTTACCTTCTGAGAAGATTTGGAGTCTGTGTCGTTATTCAGCCATCCCTAATACAATAGCGACAGCCCCACAGCCCCGCAAGGCTCCTCCAGCTCCCTGAGACACCCACCTGCCCCAGGGCAGCCCCATCCTCCTCATCCCTGCATCACCTGTGGGTCTTCTCGCTGCCAGAGGCCAAGTGGCAGTTGACGAAGCCGAAGGAGGTCCCATTGAAAAGGAAGGAGACGCCCACAGCTCCCTTGTTCCCTGCAGGGATGTGCCACCACTGAGCTCTGGGGGAGCCCAGAATCTCTGTCCTGGCCCTCAGGCTGTTCCCTCCCTTGGGGTCATCTCCCTGCCCCATCCCCTCCCTACCCAGCATGTTGGTGATCCCGGTTTTCAGCTGGAGGCATGGATGTGGCTGATGCGCCGCTGATGCTCCAGCTTCACCAGCACCATGATCTTGATGCTCCATAGGCACTGCAGGGCCTCCTGTGGTGGGGCAGGGGGTGAGCTTGCCTGGCCCCCATCCTGCCCCACAGCCACGGAGGATGGGGCTGGACACACAGGTAAGTCAGCAACCCCTCCCTGACTCCTGGGGACGGCACTCATGGAGTCTGTGGGGCACAGGATGTTCCCTGGGCTGATTTGGGGTGGGGGAGGACCTGAGGGTTAGGGTAGGAGTTGTGGGGTGATGGCTGCTGGTACCCAGGCCCCCAGGCTTGTCAGGGGCCTGGCTGTGCCCACCGTTACCACTCGGTAGTTGATGGCCATGAGGGTCTTGAGGGAGGCACAGAGGAACTCGACCCACTCACGGTCACCCAGGGAGTTCTCCTGGGTGCTGATGTAGATGTCGTGGGGGATGCAGGCTGTGGTCTCGTCCTGTGTGTGCCCCAAGCCCCTCGAGGTCAGCCAGGAGGCCAGGGAGCAGGGTGGGGGCGTGCTGCCTGCGGGCAGGGACACTGGTCACACAGAGGGGACGTGCCAGGCTCCCAAGCTCCTCTCCAGCACAGGCCCTGCCTGTCTTCAGGAGCTGCCGGGGGTGGGAAGCAGCGTGCCAGCCCCATGGATCAGCTGTGTGCATCCCAGACTTCTGCTGGGATTTACAGCCAAATACTCTCGTGATATTCCTGTTCCTCTGTCTCCCCAACACCCTCCAAGTGAGTGGATCATGACAGGACAGATAAAGCCCATGGCAGCCAGATTGGTGTCTTCTCCAGTCTCCTCCTCAAACTGACAACCTCAGACCTGAGGTTTCCTGAGACACCTCCCAAAACCCAGGCAGGCTCCCAAAGAGCCACAACAACCTCCCAGGACAAGGCCACCTTCTCCTGGCCCCTTACCCACGCTCCACATCCCAACATACACTGAGATGATCTCGGGCTCATCCAGGTTGGAATGCTGGATCTCCATCAGCTGCAGCAGCTGGCAAAAAGCCTCTCACTTCTGCAGGATGGTGAGGGTATCTTAGAGAGATGGGGGGCACAGCACCCCATGATCAGGTGGACATCACCCCGAGGTGTAGGAGCCAGCTTGCAGGGGTGGTCTCAGTCCTGAGACCACTGATTTTCTGCTTCCCATTGTTGTTATAGGACACGAAATGAATGACACGCACACAGGTTCTCAGGGCAAAAAGAGGGAAGTTTATTTTTCTACTTCAGTTTATATAGATTTTGGATGACTATGGATTACACAGTGAGGTTGCCACTTCTACTACACTGGTCAAACTAGAAGTTTATCAACTGTCTCTTCTCCAGAGAGGAATGTAAACATCATTTTGTTTACATGAAAATTTGTGAGAAACTCCACTACAAAAATGCAAACATTAGAAGGCTGAAAAAGATCAGGGCGACGTCCCATATTCCCAAGGGCTCCATATTCCCCTAGGACACGCTGTGGGCACAGTCGGTGCCGCTCACTCGTGCGCTGGGGAAGATGAAGTTCCTGCTCAGGCTCTTCTGGTTCTTGCAGGCACACACCAGCCTCACCTTGCTCTGCACACTCTGGTACTTGATCAGCTGCAGGACTGAATGATGGAGGTCAGGGGGACGAAGGTGGCCCCCACCTCCCACCACGGGGCAGTGTCATATGTGGACTGGGGTGTGATAGGGCATGTGGCCCATCCCCGTGGCATCAGGCTGATGGTAGGAAACCCTACAGCCCCAAAGGATCCCATCGGCAGCCAGCAGGTGTCGCCCTGCTCTTTTTCAGCCTTCTGATGTTTGCATTTTTGTAGTGGAGTTTCTCACAGATTTTCCTGTAAACAAAGTGATTGTTTATCATTCCTCTCTTGAGGAGGGACAATTTATGGACTTCTAGTTTGACCAGTGTGGTTGGAGAGGTGGTAACCTCATCCTCCAATCCATGGTCATTGTCCAAAATCTATATAAACAGAAAGAGAAAAATAAACTTCCCTCTTTTTTCTCTGACGACTTGACTGTGTGCGTGTCATTCATTTCATGTCCTATAGCGACAAGCAGGAGTGCAGAAATCCCTTACTTTTATCCTGTGGCATCACCTCCTCCAGGGAGCCACTGCCCTGCTTGGTGACGGTCACTGTCCCCGACTCCACATCCACCGTCAGGGCTGCACGCTCGGACTTCCCCACCTTCACCTGCACACAGGGATGTGGCTCTGAAGTTGTCCCCACACCTGCTCTGCCCAGCAGTGACACTGGGGTCTGTCCGTGTCCCCAGCCTCACCTCGAAGTTCTGCACGACCAGGGGCCTGGCAGCTGGCAGGGGGGCCACAGCCATGCTGGGCAGTGCCAGGTTGTGCCTTGTCACCATCTGCAGTGACTTTAGCACCTGCCAGAGAGACAGGCAGTGTGCTGGGGACACTGGACCAACTGGGAGCCCTGGGCTGTGCTGCCACCAGAGCTTGGTTTGACAGAGGGGTTAATTTAGGGGAGGGGTAGCTGTGCCTCCCCCTGCACCACGACTAGGGTCAGGCACCTTCTTCTCCAGCGAAGAGAGGAGGTAGTTGACAGTGGAGATCTTGTTGAGGAGCAGCTCCAGGTCTGGATCGCTGCTCAGGAAACCCTGAAGGGGAGGATGGATAATTTTGGAGCAGCACGATGGCACTGGACTGGTGGATTCCTCGCTGTGGGTCTGGGCTGCACCACAAGATGTAGAGGTCCCTGGGGGTTGTGGGGGCACTCACCTGTTCCCTGGCCGGGCTGCGAGGGGACACAGGGGCGTCGAACACCCTGGCCAGGCTTTCCAGACCCGCCAGCGTGAAGTCGATCTCATGCAGGAGAGGAGAGGAGAGGAGAGAGCGGGTGAGGGGCGGTGTGGGCGTTTCCCGTGCCTTGACGCGACACTCAGCCACCGAAAGGGGACGGGGACAAAGTGGGTGGCCCCGGGCGGTGGCCCCGCTCCAACCCCACCGTCCCCAGGCCACTGACCTGTGCAGTGCCCAGCAGGCATTGGCGAGTGCGGTGCTGAGGTGCCGCAGCTGCGGGTGCCCTTGGCACAGAGCCTCCAGGTCCTGCACATGGTGGGTCAGGTACTCGGCCATGAAGCCCATGAAGTCACTGGCCGGGCTGGGAGAGGGGTGGACATAAAGATCCCCCCTGGGCATGACCATCCCATCGTCCAGGGCGGGCAGGGGTTCGTTACTTGCTGTGGACCTGCTCCTGCAGCCTCTGGTGCAGCTGCTGCGGGATGTGGGTTCGGCTGGAGGGGGCAGCACTGGGACACGGCATCATGTGCCCCCAGCCTCGGGCATCCTCCCCGTCTGTGGGCAGAGTCACCAGCTCAGCGGGACCCTCCCCGTTCCCAGCCTGGAACAGCCCCCGGCCCCTCTCCGGCTCACCCGAGTCCTCGTCCGGCCTCGGCCGGTGCACGGGGTGCAGCAGGGGTGTAACCAGCCCGTTGTTGGGGTGCTGGTAGGCACCGATCAGGTCGGGGAGGGTGTGGAAACACTTGGCTTGGATGTCCTGGATGGTCTGGGGAGGCAGAGCAGGGGAAGCACCATCACATCCCCTCCTCTGCCAGGGCAGCCCCAGACTGCTGTGTCCACTGGGTCTGTCCCTCACAATGTGCCCGTGGTGAGTGGGAAGGGCCAGCTGCACACCGGAGCCATGGGGTGAGGAACATGGAGGACCATGGAGACATCAGCCTCCTTCAGCAGACAGGGTTTTTCCTTGTGGACACCCAGGATGCTCTTTCTAGGGGGCAGAAAGGGCAGCTGCAGAGAGCTGGGTACCAGGAGAAACCCTGAGAGGACATCGAAGCGAGGGCAGGACAGACCCCGTGGGGACAGGCACCATGGGGCTGGCTCTGTGTGGCCAGGCTATGACAGGGTGCATGGCAGGAAGGGACAGTGTCAGGATGCATTGTGCTGTGCGGAGGCAGCCTCTGACGGCCCCGAGCTGGAGGGGCTGCAAAGCCCCCGCATCCTGCAGCTCGAGCAGAAAAAAACCCACAGGCTGATGCCACCTCACCGAGGAGGGGGACAAGCACTCCAGGCCCTGCACAGCTGCATCCCGCCCACGCCCAGCTCCGAGGCATCGCCCAGGGCAGGGGGTGCATCCCCCCTGCACCCACCTGCACAGAGAGCAGTCCCTCGTCATTGGGGAGGATGCAGTAGGTGTAGACGTGCCTCTGGAACCTGGAGAGAGCAGGTGAGGGGCCCCATTCTGCTGCCCACGGCGCTGTGGCAGCGCTGGGGGCCCAGCCCTGAGACAAACACCCCATCGCCTCTGCAGAGAGAGGAACTGAGCGAGCATTTCTAGAAATAAATCATCACCCTTAGTTCGGGGTCTGTGGGAGGATGTGCAGTGTCCCCCTGCTTCCAAACAGCACGGGACAGCCATGACTCCACTCACTGGGGTACCCACAGCACCATGGCTCCATGGCTTTTGCCCATACAGAGCCATTGCCATGCTGCCTGTGGGGCCACTGCACATCCCTGCCCATGCCACCATCCTGTGCCACCAGCCTGGACTCTGGCTCGTGCCCCACACCCCTAGTGCCTAAATTTGCAATTTGTCCCACACAAAGGGCCAGGCCAGTGAAGGAAAGGGGAAGCATCCTGCCAAACCTGCCCACACAGATGTGTGACAAGCAGGCAGGAAGGGTGCAGGCAGCAGGAAGGGTGCAGGCAGCAGGAAGGGTGCAGGCAGCAGTGCTCTCAGGGGCTGCACGCTTGGTTCCAGGTGTGGGGATGGCAAGATGCCCCATGTTGGGGGCCATAGCCCCAAAGCCCCAACATGGGAGATGCTCACAGGCCAGCAGGCAGCCCAAAACAGCTCAGTGTGCTCTGGATTTGGGGTTATCCATTCAGCAGCCATGCTGCTGGGCAGGGCTGTGGGTCCAACCTTCATTCTGCCCTCAAGGACACAGCTCCACAGCCCTGACCCGGGGATCACTCAAAACCCTGGTGCCAGGGAGCTGCCACCCCACTCACTCCATTTGCATCCCTGCAGAAGGCTCTTCCATGAGTTTTTGGCAGTGCAGGGAGAGGCACAGAGGGAGGCAGGCAAGGGACAAGAGACAGAAGGAACACGCAGAGGCAGGGCAGGGACTCACAGGAGGCACAGGGCATATGCCCCCTTCACCGACTCGCTGTGCTGCACCAGGAAGGAGCCGTCCCGCCAAGCCTTGACCAGCAGCTCCTCGGCTACCACCTGGCTGATGTCGCGGTGGTACCACCTTGCTGCCGCCATCCTGCCAAGCCGTATCCCCGTCCTAGCTCCACATCCAGCTCAGCAGGGGCTGCTGGCAGTCACAGGGGCTGCTGGGGCGGGTGAAGGAGGGGGTGGAGTGGGGACACCGGGCCGCAGGTACCTGAGCGTGGTGCTGGCTGCAGGTCCCGGCGGGTGACAGGGAGACACCGAGGTGATGCTCATGGGGACGGGGTACCCTGCGGCCAGGCAGCGTGGCAGGAGCACCAGGGGGGCAGCTGGTGGAGGCTGGAGGTCCGGATGATCCTCATCACGGAGGCTCCAGCCTGCAGGGACACACGGGGGCAGATCGGCGAGCGCATCTCTCCTGTTGGGGGGTCACAGGAAAAGTGGCCCTGGGCCACCATCCTGCCGTGGTGCACGGCGAGGACAGACCATGCTGGTGGCACCCAGGGGTCCGACCTCACCCGACACACTCACCGTCCCTCACAGACGCCGTGCGGGGCTCCCGTGGCTCTTGTGGGGTGCTGTGGGCAGCGAGCTGAGCTTTTGGGCTTCCCCCAGTGGGTCACACCGGCCCCATGCCCGCCACGCCGCCCATCGGGGCGGCAGCTCGAGGTCACGCAGTGCCCACCGCGATGCCCTCGGTTCCCGTCCCACGGGCCGGCCCCTCCGTTCGGTGCTGCTGCGCTGCTCGCTCGGCACCGCTGCGGCCGCGCTCTTCCTCCTTCTGTGTGCCCCGCTCTCCCCAGCCCCGGGAGCGGCCTCCTCTCTCGTCCTCCAGCCCCCCTACCGGGGCAAGGCAGCGGCCACGGGGGCTCGGCACGGCGGGGACAGCGGGGACACTCCCGCAGCGCGCTCTGCCTCCACCTGCTCCCTCCACATCCTCCTCGGGGATGAGGGATGGGCAGAATCTTGGGAGAAGGCACTGCCAGTGGTGCAGGATGGCAGAAAGCCCCTGAAATATGTTTGGGGGCGGTGGGCAGGGCTTGAGCTGCTCACTCCTGGGGAGCTGCTGCCCGCGTTGGGGCAGAGCTGTGCCCTTGGCAGAGAGAGACGGAGCTGCTGCAGGCACCGGGCACCCACAGTGGCACTCATGTCACCACACCTGTGTGTGCCCCTCCTGCAGGTGGGAGGGAATTTGGGTTCAGGGGCTCCCGGGAAGGGGTCGGGAAGGAGGGAAACTTTTCCCAGCAGGACAGGGTTCGGACAGCACCGCAGGTCCTGAGTGCAGTCCCAGAGGTTTTACTCCTCGTGGCCGGGAGGCAGCGGGCCCACACGCGTGTGGTGGCTCGAGCTGCCAGGGTGATTAGCAGCAATTAATTACAGATGAGCAGGAGCCACCGTCTGCTGTCCAAGTGCCTGGCAGCTCCAGGGCTGCTCAGGGGATAGATGGAGAAGCAGATTCCTGCTGGATGAGGATGAGGATGAAGATGGAGCACTGTGCCAAGCCATGCTCCTGACTGTTCCCCACCCTTGGCACCACTGGACATCCCTGCAGCCCTGGGCCAACACTAAGGGACTGTTCCCCCCACCTCCTGCCCCAGCCCTCCAGCATAGATGTGCCAAAACCCCCTGTGAGGCTTCCCCCTGGGTTCCCAGCCTCAAGAGGAACCTGTGGCCGGGCCAGTGAGAAGTTGGGCCACCCAGTTGATTTTGGGTTGGTGTTCTGGTCACACAGCAGTGGGTGCAACTCTGCCCAGCACCTGCCATGGGGACACACAGAAGTGGCAGGTTTGTGTGGGGCTGGAGACACCCATCCTGCTGGAGCCCCAGTCCCACCACTGCTGCTCCCTCCCGTTACTTAACAGCACAGCAGTAATTCCTGGCAGGCATGGAGGTGCCTGTCTCCTGATTAATGCCATCCATGCCGCTTAATCCAGATCAGAGGAGGAAGACCTGGAGCTCTGAGGGGCTTTGGGAAATCAGCAGTGCCTGCTGTGAGTGTTTATGTAAGGTGGCTGTGGTGTGCAGTGACAGAGACAGAGCTGGGACCATGCCAGAGGCACCTGGAAGCTCTGCCAGCACCTAGGCACAGGTGAGGTTGGGAGGGCAATGTGGCTTCACTGGGGCCAGACTGCTGGGGGCTCTGGCTGCACCAAGGCTTCCTCCAGAGCCTGTGGATGCAGGAAGCCCCATGGCCCTTCCCTGGGAAGGCAGAACACTCCAGGGCATTGTCCATTGGGACAGAGGGATGAAGCCAGGCCCCACAACACTCCACCAGCCCCACATCCACTGGTGTCCTGCCCCTCTGGAAGTGGCTGTTTGAGCTGTGCTTCACACAGTGCACATGGACCTGGAGGGATGGTGGGATGAGATGAGAGGAACCTCCGGCCATTCGTTACACAGGAAAAAAGAAGGCAGCCTCTTTAATTTCTCTG
Organism: Trochalopteron elliotii; assembly: GCA_024734555.1. Classification (NCBI taxonomy): domain Eukaryota; kingdom Metazoa; phylum Chordata; class Aves; order Passeriformes; family Leiothrichidae; genus Trochalopteron; species Trochalopteron elliotii. The sequence continues at coordinate 59,787 of JANPWX010017533.1, forward strand.
TTATTTTGAACTCTGCTTCCTTCCCTGGTGCTTGGTTTGGAGCACAGTGTGAGCATGGGAAGAGATGTGGGCTCTGTCCATCTCCCCACTGTTTTGGGGAGGGGAATTATCTGCTCCCCAACTTGGGCAAGGCTGAATCCACCCAGTTTGGATTAGGCTGAGCTGAAGGGACCCAAGATGAGCCCTGCTCTGCACCTCACCACACTGTGCAGACCCTGCAGAGCCAGTGAGGGGCCCTGGTCACAGGGCCCTCATTAAGAGCATAACAAAGAGCCACAAACAAAGCTCAGGATTAGGTGTCCCAGGCACAGTGCTGGGGGCCCTGGCCAGGCTGAGGATGTCCAAGTGGGGGTGCCTCCTCCTCCTTTTCCTCCTCCTCCTCCTCTTTCACCTGCCAGTGTGAAGGTCACAGTTCACGTGTCCCCCTGACTGTGGCATAAATAGCGCCCATTAATCTGGAACCTAAGCAGCTCTCCAGTGTGCAATTAAAGAGATCACAAGTCCCGGCCCCAGAGAACGTGTGCTGGCAGCTAAAGCCCTGCCAGTAGGGCTGCTGAGCATGGCATGGCATGGTATGGCATGGCAGCTCCCAGTGGCCATGGGGGAACAGGTGAACTGTGTTTGGGAGGAGTTGGTACCCAGGTGATAAATGTTGTTGAGCTGATGGAGGGTCCTGGGAGGAGGTACAGCTCCTACAGGGATATCCTGATCCCAGTGCTCAGCTCTGGGGGTTGAGCTAGAACCAAGTCCAGCCTCAAAGGAAGGGCTTGAGTGATGGTGGAGGTGAGGAGGATGAGTGGGGCCTTGCTGGAGCAGTTCATAGCTGCCCTGGGCTGTCCTTGTGCCCCATCCCTAGAACCAGTCCTACAGCCATTCCCACAGGAGGGTTTCCCACACAACGGCTGTGGCTGGGATAGGGTTGCAGTGGGAATTCTGCTTGCCTGGCAGCCATAAGGTAGAGCCACTTTGGGCTTTCCAGTCTTTTCTTTGCTGCAGCAAACCTGGAGTTAATGATGTGCTAATTTGGTCAGGCGAGGCCAGCCTGGGAGTTATGAAATGATGCTGGGCTGAGCAGGCTGTGTTGGGGACAATGGCAGCTCTGTGTCCCACCCCCTAGGGGTGGCTGGTCCTTCCCTCATGATTCAGGGAGGGTGAATCCTGCCTTCACCCCATCATCTTGTACAGCAGTGTCCCCATGGGAGAGGGTGTCCTGTGTGCCCTGGGCCATGGCAGGTCCCCTGTAGGTGAGCAACCACATGGGCACGTTGGCCATGCAGGAAGCTGCTTGTGCCTCCATCCTTCTGTTATCCAGCCAGGAAGGTGAGTGAGTGAGTGAGTGAGTGAGTGAGTGAGTGAGTGAGTGAGTGAGTACTCCAGGCTGGTCCCTCCTCTGCCATCTCCATCCAACCCCATGCCCAGGCCCAGCCCATCTCCCCTTGCCATGGGATCAGCTGCAGAGAGCCCCTGTGGGAATCCACATCCCTTCCCACCAGGAGCAAAGCTTTCACCTCAATTACCATCACCTTGCTCCTAAGCCCCCTTTGCCAATCCCTCTAAGCTGCTTTCCCAGGGCTCCAGCAAGAGGTGTATTTATAGCCCACTCCTACTCATGAAGCATCTCCCCAATTAATCAACTAATAGGATTCTTCCCGCAAGTCCCTCTCCCCGGAGCACTCACTCAGACACACACCCCCTGCAGCCCGGGCCAAGGCTGAGTGGGCGAGATCAGATGCCAGGGGAGGGACAACTGGGGGGGATATAAGAAGCTACAGGGCTGGGAGCAGCCCATAGTGACTGGGAGAGGGAGAGAACGTCTGTCTGTCCATCCACCTGCCAGGTGAGTGTGGCCTGCTCTGCTGCCTGGGCCCTGCCAGGGCTTCGGGGTTCTGAGGGTTTGGAAAATAGGACAGGGACATTGGTGCTGGGTTGTGGCTGGAAGGAGGGTGGTTTACATTTGAAAAATGGGGAAAATGTGGACACAAATTATTCCAGTGTGGCCAAAGGACACAGCAGAGGGGTCAGGTAGTGGCATGGGACAGCTGAGCCAAGCCAGGGAAGGTCTGAGTCTCCTCTTTGGGGTTTGGGAGATGCAGAGCAGGAGTTCAGCTCTTCTCCCCTCCACCTTTCATTGCCTCATTCCCAATTCCTGGGGTCTGGAGGGAGCCAACCTCTGCTCCCACTCCCTTTGCACCTTCTCACCTTGCGAGGATTCCCAAACTTCACATTCCACAGCACCCAAGGGCCTCAAAGATCCTGAGCTTGGGACTACTCTCTCATCTTCCTGTGGGGAAGAGAATCGTCCCCTCACTCCCATGGCTATTTCTTCTCTCTCACCAGCTTCCCTGAGGTTGTGTCCACGTGCCCCTGGGGCTTAAAATCTTGCCTGGGCTTAAGCTGTGCTCATGTCAGAGCTGACTATCCCTTAGAGGCTGAGCTCATAACATTTAATATCCTGGAGAATCATCTGGTGATCAGTGGGATCTTTACAGGTTCCTTCTGGACACAGGCTCGAGCCAGTAGAGCTTGGGCCGGGCTGGGAAGCTCCAGCCCCAATCCCAGCATAAAGGGATGGGGATGGAGATGAAGGGACCCTGTGCCCTGAGACCCCTCTTTCCATGGGGCAGTTGAGCTTCCCTTGACCTTTCTCCCTGTGTTTTCCTCACCTTCCTGTGAGTGACAGGACAAAACAAGCTCATTCCTACCACTGAGCCATGACAGCCAATTTCCAGCAGACAGGAAAAACTATTAAAATTGAGACTCTATAAGGCCTTTTGTTCATTTTCTTGCCTTTCCCAGTCTTGAACCTGCTCCATTGGGAATCACCCCTGTGCTTACTCTTTTCTGGAGCAACACTCTCTCTCTCCCACTTCATCACCTTTTTGGCCAGGAACAAGGAGCTGGCTCAGCTCCCATGTGCCACCCCAAAGCCAAACCTGGAGCTCCCAAGCTCTGCAAAGGAGGCAGCGCCGTATCCTGAGGGCTCTGCAGTTTGTTGGGATGTGCAGGATGTTGGATGGTGGCCATGGCTGGGGTTGCCTCTTCCCCAGCACCTCATCCAGTGCTTTCCCTGTTTCTCCCCACAGATTTCCACCTGGAGATTCCTGCACTGACTTAAAATGGCAGAGGGATCAAAGTAAGTATCTTTATTGATTTATCTGGAATTGGGATGGAGCAGGGCACTACAGGGCAGGAGCAGAGGGGGAAAGTGAGACCCCAGCTCGACCCAGCTGCTGCTCCCAGGGGCTGGAATGTGAGCTCCCATGGAGTTGTCATGGAGTTCTGTGTTGGTCTTTCTCACTTGCCCTTAATTAAGACACAAAATCCACCCACTCCTCCATGGTCACCCTGAGCTCAGGAGCACATCTGGGGTAGCCACACAGGTTGGACTTGGCCCTGAATTTGCAGGATGTGGAATTCCCCAGGGACAGGACACCCTGGCATAGCTCTTGGTCATGCATCACATTTGTAGGGCAGCCCATCATCTCCCCATCCAGCCTTGTCCAAGGCATTTCCAAACATCTGTCTGTTTTCTCCACAGGGTTTTCAAGAAGACCAGCCCCAACAGCAAGGTGAGTCTCTGTGCCCTGTCCCCTCATGTGGCCAGCCCAAAGTTTATGCTGTGCTGGGATCCCTCCAGGCTGGATCTGCCCACAGGATCCAGGCTGGGTCTGCCTTCCCTTTGAAATCTGATTGATTCCTGGACCTGCCACGATGCGACTGCAGGACTGGCTTTTCAAAATATAAATTAATAAATACCCTGATATGACTCCTTAAAGGTGATTCTGGTCCAGCCTGGTGAAAAACCCCACGACACAACTCAGGGCTTCAAAATTTGGGCCAATTCAATGGCAAACATTAACATGCTTCCTTCCTCTCTTTCCCCATCTGCTGCCTCCAGCTTTCCCTCTACCTGGGGAAGAGAGACTATGTGGATAATGTGGATTCAGTGGAATCTGTAGGTGAGTGGGGCTGTGCCCAGCACTGAGGGAGAAGTACATGCAGGAGAGACTGGGGAGACCAGTCTCGGTGTTGCAGGCTGCTGGTAGAGCAGGAGCAGCTCTGGAGGAGCAAATGCCATGTTTTCCTGCAAATATCCTTAGGAAAAATAGTGGGGAAAGGAACAAAGTCCCTTTGCAAAACAACCCAGCCACTGTTGGTGGAGATGCTGGAGGAGGCATCACCATCCCCCTTGGTAGCAGCTCCTCTCAGTCACCTTCCAGCTGCAAAGTGGATTATTTGGGTTTAAAAAGCTGTGTTTTAACAAAGATCTTCCCAGGCAGTGGAGCTCACTGGTACTTCTCTTTTTGCTTGTTTGCAGATGGTGTCTGCCTGGTTGACCCAGAGTACTTAAAGGACAGGAAAGGTATTGATACAGAAATACACCATGAGGGGAGGGGATGGAACCAGCTCAAAGCTCAGCAGCAGCCTGGGACTGTGCTCAGGTTAAAGCTGCTCTGTGTCACCTACAGCTCGTTGTCCATCGGGGCCATGGCAGCAAAGGACATGAGGGATCCTGTTCATATTTAGTGTCTGAGGTCCTGAGAAATCTCATTTCTGCTGAAGAGTTTTTAAATTGTTTATCTTGCCTCTTTATTCACCCCCTGTGCCTTCCCTCCCTCCCACCCTTCCCCTGGTCCCTCTCCTACCTGGCTCAGTGTATGTGACGCTGACCTGCGCCTTCCGCTACGGCCGCGATGACCTCGACGTGATCGGCCTGACCTTCAGGAAGGACATCTATGTGCTGACCACCCAGCTGTACCCCCCTGTGCCCGACCAGGCCCCCAAAACCCTCACTCCTCTGCAGGAGAAGCTGATGAAGAAGCTTGGGGAGAACGCCTACCCCTTCACCTTCGAGGTAGGGGCTGCTCAGCCCCTCCCAGCCAAGTGGCTCCATGATGTCACCAGGGCTCAGCCCTGAATATGCCCTTTATTCCATTTTTTCTCTCTTTCCCTGCTCTGCCCAGATTGCCACCAACCTGCCCTGCTCCATCACCCTCCAGCCCGGGCCAGATGATGTGGGAAAGGTGAGCTGCTGTCCCCAACCTGTGTCTCCTGGACCATCCTCCCTGGCAGGAGGTTGAGCTGTGGGGTGCTAAAAATGAGAATTGATTCTCATGGCCCATGGGGTGAGGGGTGGGAAGGGAGGATGGCTGGAGTCAGCACCAGAATCTCTGGGAATGCAGTGGAGGAAGGAAGGAAATAAAGGAACCTAAAGCTCAAGCAGCTCTGAACCCCTCCTGCTCAGTAACCATATATGTTCCCCCAGGCCTGTGGCGTGGACTTCGAGGTCAAAGGATTTTGTGCTGAAAATCTGGAGGAGAAAATTCACAAGAGGTATTTTCAGGGGATCCCTTTCCCCCTTTTGGCCCTAAAACTAAACCACAGGATCTTTTTGGGGTGACCAGCTTAGGGGTGAGGCTGAGGACCTTCTGTCAGCCTGTGCCATGCTTGGATAGGGAGCTCTGCCCTAAATTGGGGCAGTGGTCCCTGTGTCACATTGTAAGAGCCAGGTGAAACGTTCACCTTTTGGCTGGAGACACTGTGATGTCCCTAAAGAGTCCCTGCAACCCCTTGAAGGCCTTGTTGATGCTGTGGGGGACACTGGGGATGCCACCTCTGTCCCCACAGGAACTCCGTGCGCCTCATCATCCGCAAGGTCCAGTTTGCCCCGGCACAGACAGGGCCGGCCCCGAAAGCCGAGACCACCCGGCAGTTCATGATGTCAGACAAGCCTCTGCACCTCGAAGCTTCCCTGGATAGGGAGGTCAGTAGGGACACTGTCCCCCCCCCCGGGATGGGGACCAGGACTTCTGGTCACATCCCTGAGCCTCTTCCCACTGCAGATCTACTACCATGGAGACCCCATCCATGTGACCGTCAACATCAACAACACCACCAACAAGGTTGTGAAAAAAATTAAGATCTCAGGTGAGAGAGGGACAGAAGGGACATGTCCCAGCACCCATCACTGCCAGAGATGGGGACCGTGAGCCCCTGCCACGTCACCAACACGGCTCCCCCTTGTCTGTCCCCAGTGGATCAGATCACAGACGTGGTCCTGTATTCCCTGGATAAATACACGAAGACTGTGTGCACCGAGGAGATAAAGTAAGGGACAAGGGGCCAGAGGTGATGTGGCATTTCAGAGAGGGAGGAAGAGAAACAAGGAGGACGAGGAGGAGGATGGGAGAGTGATGGGGAGAGGATGTGACAGTTTTACACTAAGCAGCAAAAAATCTCCGGGTTAGAAGAGCAGGTGCAGAGGAAGCAGAAGACAGGGAAGGCTTTGGACAATGTCCCATCAGCACAAGCCAGTGGTGGCTGGGAAGGTCCCTGGGGAAGGTGTACAGCTGCTCCCAGGCTTCTTCATCTCCTCACTTTGCATTTTTGAGGCCAGACACAACCTCTGCCCCCTGGGGAAGGTGTACAGCTGCTCCCAGGCTTCTTCATCTCCTCACTTTGCATTTTTGAGGCCAGACACAACCTCTGCCCCCCTGAGAATGAGGAGGGAGGGAGCAAAGGCGGGGGGAGAAAAAATAAGTGGTTGTAGAGGGGAAGGAGAGGAGGGAATGAAAAGAGGAAATGGCCCAGCAGCTGCATGGGGAGGGCAGGGCTGGCTCTGCACAGGTGCCTGCAGTGATGCTGAGCACCCCTAGGCTGGGGCTGGCTCTGATCACTTCTTTCCCACCCTTCCAGTGAGACTGTGGCCGCCAATTCCACCTTCTCCAAAACGTACTCAGTGACTCCCCTGCTCTCAGCTAACCGTCAGAAGCGAGGCCTCGCTCTCGATGGCAAACTCAAGCACGAGGACACCAACCTGGCCTCCACCACCATGTAAGAGCTGCGTGGGCTCCCCCTGCTCCCCACCACACCTTCCTCCACTTCCCCCGGCTCCCACCAAGGACCCCTGAGCCCACCCCATCCAGCTGGAAAATGTAGGGATTTTGTGACATTGTCACAGACCCACCTCTCCATCCTGTAGGAGAGATGTAGCTTCCCAGTTCCAATGCTGCTCAAAGCTCCTGGATACCTCTGCAGGGCTGAGCCTTGTCTTGGAAAGGGCCTCCAGAAGCTGCTCTGTGGCTTCACCCAAGTGGCCTCCCCTCTCTTCTCCTGTTTTGCTCTCCTGCTAAACCCCAGTGCATCTCACATGTTGCAGGACACAGATAAACCCTGGGAACTGCCATGGGGGGAGGGGATAGGGTCTGCAGGCAGCACTGCCCTCTCACTGTCCCCCTCTGCCTTTTTTCCTAGCCTGAGACCTGGCATGGACAAGGAGGTGCTGGGCATCCTGGTGTCCTACAAAGTGAAGGTCAACCTAGTGGTATCCCGAGGAGGGTGAGGCTCTGTGGGCATGGGAATCAGGGATCATCAGCTCGGGCTGTGCTGGGGGATTTTGTACCCTGGGGATATGAGAGGGCACTCACACCATGGGCCCCCTCATCCCTGCCCTGCTCCCCTGGGGTCACTGGGCTGCTCTCTGACCCATACCCCACCACCCCTATTATCAACCATCTTCCTCCTCAGTATAAAGCACAGTCTAACACCTCCCCTCCTCTGCCTTGGCTCATTTCTGTCCCTTCTCTCCTGCTGCCACAGCATCCTGGGGGATCTCACTGCCAGGTAAGGGGAGCTGCCTGTGGGGCTGAGCGTGGGGCTATGCTGGGCAGGATTCTTGACAGAACTGCTTTTCCTTCCAGTGATGTTGGGGTGGAGATGCCCATCATCCTCATGCACCCGAAGCCTGATGACTGTGAGTTGTGTGGGATGCTGCTGAAAATCAGTGGGGAAGAGGCCCTTCTGGTTCAGGGGGAAGCTGGTGAAAACAACTCTGGTGCAGCTGCCCCAGTGCCAAGGGCCTTGCTCTGCCCTCTGAGGGATGGGCACAGCTGTCCAGCTGTCCTGGAGCAGGGTGGGAGCAGTTTTCCCATGGCATGGGCACAGCTGTCCAGCTGTGCTGCACCCACCCTGTGTCCTGGAGTAGGGTGGGAGATGTCCTCTCCATAGCACCCTTCCCACTGTCCCTCTTTCCAGGAAAATGCCCAAGCACTGAGGAGAGCTGTCAGTTGAAATGTCCTTTCTGTATTAACCTGCACATTTTTTCTCTCCCCATCCCTTTCTCACTGTGCTTATCACTGGAATACAGCTAAGCCAAGGTAAAGAGATGTTCCCTCTAACACACAAACCACATAGAACCATCACAGATGGATGTGACATCCCAGCTTGAGGTCACATCCTTGGATTAAACCACTCAGGTCTCAAAGCCCTGAGCCTGTGTCACAGCAGCCACTCTCAGAGGCAGCAGGAGAGATCAAATCCTGGGATTGGGATGTGTTCTGCAAATTTCCAGGGCTTATTTGACAACTCCCCTTGCTGCAGCCACAGCAGCTGCAAGCCCAGGTCTTGCCGTCCCTCAGAAGCAGCTAGCAGTGTCTTCCAGCCACAAGTGCCATCACTGGACAAAATGTCTCCATGGTCTTGGTCCCCACACAGATATCCCTGGGCTGCTGGAAGTCACATCCATGTGCCCCTGCATGTTCCCCAGCACCAGAGGCCTCTTTTCCTCCCAAATCAGCTTATTCCAGCTGAAGCCACAGCTGGGGCTGCTTCCCTCTGGGAACCTGCAGTGCCAAATCCATTCCTGACAGCCATGGCCCTGCCAAAGGTTTTGTGTCTGGTTACACCCTGCAACAGGATGTGAGCACTGGGATTTGGGGCCTGGAAAACCAGACTGCAACTCCAGGCTTTCACACTTATCCCTTTCACACCATCTCTTTCCCGGCTCAGTGAGAACATTTAAACTTCCAAAGAGGAAATCTCTTGGTCTGTACCCACCATGGCTCCATGTAGGTTTTGCCAAATCATTTCACCTTCCCAAGCTTTTGGAATCTCTTTTGCTGACTCTTTTTTTCTGTTTTCTCCCCTACTTTTCACTTTGTGCTCTCCCTTGCTGTTACTCGCTGCTCACCTTTCTCAAGGAGGTAACTCAGCTCTTTGTTTTCCTTTCCTTGTTTTCCCTTGAAAATGCAAAAATATTGTGTAAAAAACCACCAGAAGCTGCAGGCCCAGCTCCTTGGGTCATGCAGGCTCGCAGTGGTGGGGCCTGGGTTTGTGTTCTGGGGCCAGGCTGTGCCTCACAGTGGCCTAAGTGTTCTGAGTGGGGTGACAGGGCCGGGGTGACCACTGCACTGTCCCCATTAGGAGCAGGGTTTGGGCTCAGCAGGGGTTTTCCCTCTCCCTGTGGGCTCACTGTGCTCTGCTCTCCCTTCCAGTGAGGAGGACATTGTCATCGAGGAATTTGCTCGCCAGAAGCTCAAGGGAGAGAAGGATGATGAAGATGAGAAGGAGGAAGCTGAGAAAGAGGAGAGCTAAGCTGCAGGCCCCCAACACCCCAGTTTGGGACACAGCTGCCTGCAGTGTCCCCACTGTGCCACACCTGGCACAGCCCTCCTCAGCCCCTCACAGTCCCCATAGGTCCCCCCTCCTCCCCAGGCTCCCAGCACCCACTCCAAGCCCTGGTAGTGGTTGTGAGAGCTGCTGCAGCTCCTCCCGGGACTGCCACGCTGAAAAGCCCCATGGTGCTCCCTGTTCCCATGGGTGCCAGGACAGGGGCAGGGCGGGTGCGATGGCCCTGGCCGAGCACGTCACCAGTGTGGCTGTCACCTGCCCGTGCTGTGCACAGCTCTGTGACATTGATACCAATAAACCCACCCAGTGGCCCGGTGCAGGCTCTGTGTTGTGCTGGGGGGGTGCAGACGGTGCCTTCGTGCAGGGGGGGATGAGGTGATGCAGGAGCTGGTGCAGCGAGTCCTGGCCGGGCCCACCCCTGGTACAACCGGGCCCATCCAAGGTACGGCTGGATGCATCCTGCAACAGCTGGGTCCAATCCCAGGACAACCCTCCCCGGTACAGCCAGACTCATTCTGCTACAACCATCCCCAGTACAGAGGGATCCAGCCAAGCTACAGCAGGATGCGTCCCAGTACAGTCGGCTCCAATCCCGCTACAACATCCCCGCTATAGCCCGGGCACATCTCGCTACAAGCCCCACCATCCTCTCCCCGGAGGCCACCCGGTCGCCACGGCAACCGCCCTCCCATCACCATGACAACCCCCTCTCGTCGCCATAGCAACCGCCCTCCCC